>APFE030031212.1:7371-27091 GCA_000404065.3 Pinus taeda | reverse complement strand
CCATTTAAAGCCAGTACAGTTTCCACGGCATTTATGGAAACAATTCAAAAGCTACATGGAAATCCAAAGATTATTGTAAGTGACAGAGATCCCATTTTCACTGGAACTTTTTGGACATAATTATTTTCTTGTCTTGGTACTCTATTAGCTCATAGCTCATCTTATCATCCTCAATCTGATGGGCAAAATGAGATAGTAAACAAATGTTTGGAAGGATATCTTCATTGCTTTTTATCTGATAAACAAACACAATGGGTCAAATGGTTGCCTCTAGTTGAATGGTGGTATAACACTTCCTTCCATACAACAACAAAAATGACCCCATTTATAGCACTTTATGGGTATCAGCCACCATCCATCACATCATAATTAAGAGAAAATTCTAAGGTTTAGGCAGTGGAACATCACATCGAACATCAACAACAAGTCCTCCAACTCTTAAAGGATAACCTCCTGTTGGCACAGAATAGAATGAAACAACAAGCAGATCAACATCGCAGCGAAAGAAGTTTTGATGTAGGTGATTGGGTATTCCTACCGCTACAACCATATAAGCAAATGTCCCTCAAGCAAGTTAAGAAGGATAATAAATTATCACCAAAGTATTATGGTCCATACAAGGTGTTGAAAAAGATTGGTACTATGGCATACAAATTGGAGCTTCCTGCAGCTTCTCGATTGCACCTAGTTTTCCATGTTTCATGTTTAAAGAATGTTATAGGCGACAAGCTCCCAATTCAAACAATATTTCTAGAACTTGACGAGGAAGGAAAAATATATTGGAACCAGAAGCAGTCACAGAAACAAGAACTTGACAGCTACGAAATCGATCAATTTCGGAGTATCTTATCAAGTGGAAGAACTTATCTGCTGAAGATTCCACATGGGAGGATGAGAATTTATACAGAAGTATCTAAAATTACTCAAGCGTTGAGGACAACACTTTTTTTGAAGGAGAGGGGCATGTTGGGTCCCTATAATACTAGTGATTACCCCATTACTAGTGTAGTTGTACCCCTTATTAATATTTTGTGCCCCATAGAAGCCCACTATTGTTATTATTGTGCCCTTACATTATTATTGTTATGTAGGCTCTGATTATGTTATGACCCCTTAGACTCCTATATATAGAGAGGAGGGCTTTTCATTTGCCTCATCCAAGAATTGTTCATTTATGTAGTGTAAAGGAGGTTTCCCCCTCGAAGAGGTTGAATTCTAAGGCATTGATCTATCTTTTCTATCTTTTCTTCAGTTGGTTTCATAGCAGATGAACAAATGAATCAATGAAGTGTTGGTAAGTAAATATAGTGGAGTACTTTTGGATCAATGGTGTCTAATAGATGACTGATATTGGATTTCCTTTGGTTTCTAACTTCTAAATGTTGACAGGGAATTTGTCTGACTAGTAGTACAAGAACATATGAAATAAAACTAAAGAATACTTGAAAACTCTCTCATTCGGTAGTCTGATGAATTGTTCATATATTGTGTCTGCTATGAACTGAGCATAGTTATACATTATAGCAAGAGGCTTGCTTGCACAAAATATAGAAATAAAAAGCAAGGACAACATCATCCACATGCTTATTTGTAGTGTATCTTACAATGCAAGAAAGCATGGTTATGATTTGTCTGCCTCTCTCAGAAAAAATGGTGGTAGCATATGGGGGACTATTTATTGGATTATGACACTCCTCTATGATGAAAGTTTGAAACTTTTGGGCTATCTTAGGAAGGCTTAACTTGGTATAGAGTTCAAGCAAGCCTTCAATAGAAAGTGGGGTTTAATTTGGGCTTGGCTGGACTTGCAGCATTTGATTAATGGATTCTACAGTGATGGTGAATAAAACTTGTTGGTCAGGGGTGACAATGGCTCTTTGGCTGGGAATGTAGCAAGCTTGGTAGAAGTGTATTCTTTTTGGGAATGGATGTACTTCTGGGAACAAGTACTTGGGAAAATTGGACTCCCAAAGGTGAATGTCATCATTCTGGTTTAAAAACTTGTCTTTACTCCAGCAGTGGAGTTTTAGTAGGTAGGCAGGGGAAGCAGTGTCCTTAATTTGGAGGTCTACGTCTGCTAATGATAGGTGGTCAATATCCAAGTGAGTTCTTTGCATAGATCTTACATCCAGAGAAGTTTGGGAAGCCATAATTGGGTTTACTAAATTGAATAGGCTTTCAGTGGTTTCAGGAGTGAGGCTTAGAAGCTCTGGAATAGTGGGAGGGTAATTATATTCTGTGAAAAAGGGTTTGGGATGTACAGTAGGTTTCTTTTCAATTCACAAAGGTTTCTTAATTAATTTAATTAATTAACCATTCAATTATAACTGTGTGTTTTTCAAATTCAAGGGTCGTTTAGGTTTTTTCCATGAATACATGGAAATTGGTGATTTGGCATGCAGACTGGGTTTTGTGGTAGTTACAGAGGGTACTGAGGCTTGAACTGGTTATATGTTGCTTTAATTTGGTGTCTACAATGTCTTCGACTGGTAAAAATGGATGAATTGGTCATTTAGAGGTTTAGGGTGTCACAAATGGCTTACAACGGTTTATAGTGAAAACAAACGGAAAGAGCAAATTGGGGCTTTTTCGACCTTTTAACCCATAATGGTCACATTTTGGTGTGGAAATTATTAAATGAATAGTGTGCAATTTTCGATTTAGGCAGGGAGGGGGTTTTGTGCGCCATCGCATCGCTTTTGGATGGCGGGCGGTATTTTCCAGGAGCACACGATATAACGTGGTGCTGCCACGTAGCCAAAGAGTGCACAGCCAAAACCGTGAATCTCACGTGCTCTCAGGCTGCTAACGATTGGAAAATAAATCCGCACGATATAACTTTACATCGTTGGATATGGGGGTGGGAGATCAGAGGGATATCACACAGTTGAGTTGCATGGATGAAGTTGAGAAAGTGGTTTGCGAGGCCCGAGATTTAACTACAAAGAATTTGTAATTGATTAACGAATAATGTCAAGTTTTTAATATAAGCAACAGGTTAATAAGGTGGGACGTTGGGTTATGTGGCAGGGGTTTTTTAACTACACCAAGGGTTGGTGGGTTAAAAAATGGTATCAGGGAAATATAAAGCAGGGATGTTAATTACATAATGTGGAACTTTAGGAAAAAAATAGGATAAAGGGATTTTGTGGGTTTTTATGGGGAAAAGGAAATTATTAATGGGGGAAGGTGATATTTGTAATGGGGAATGGATTTCACACTAGGGAAAGGGGTTTTTGGGAAGGGGGATGATTTTTGAAGGGTATTTTCTAAGGGATTGTGTGAAACCAAGGTGTAAAGGCCAAAATGAGGGGGAAAGGGTATTTATAAGTAAAGAAGGGATAATGGTGAAATTAGCAAATAAGTATGTGGGGGTGTAGTGAAATGAGGGGAAATTAGTAAAAAAGCTTGGTGAATATCCTTTCTTTCTCACAATTCCTCCTGCACATGGAAGATAGGATTAAGCATGACAAATATGCTTTTGACTTAGAAATTTTGTGCACTTTGTAAAACTTCTTCTACCTACCCTTTATTTACCCTAACATTTTCTCTTCATTTATTGGGTGCATTTGAGCTTCTTGATCCTTTATTTCCTTTTCTTTTGACAAGCAAACTATCTAATTCTAACCTTATAGCTTCCAATGGCTCAGATTAAATTGATGAGCTCATTATTATTCTCTACCTAACTACTGATCTACCAAGGTTAAACAGATTGGATAGATCTTAATTTCTCTAGCTATCAACATGAAATTTAAAGCATGATTGGGTCAAGATTAAGCTATTTGACCATCATTTGTGGCATTTTTTATAAGCTGCACACAATCTTTATTTTGCATAGTAAATTAAAAGTAGTGGCGTTTGAATTTGCACACTTTCATGATCTATTTTTAATTTATTTTTTGGGTTCATATTTTTCACTTTTTTTATCTTTTCTCTTTTTTTTTGTCCTTTGATTATTCTTTTAGGACATACCCTCTTTACATTTTTTAATTTTTAATATGGAAAACATTTTGCAAAAATCAAAAGTATGTACAATATTACAAAACTAACCATAGCCAATTCAAAATTATGAATCATGTTATTATAGGACCCTAACAGTGGCTCCACATGGGGATGGCATTTCCTGGTGAAATGTCAAGAACTTATAGCCTTTGAAATTTTGACTTTGGCTTCCTTGTGACGGCTCCTCTGTAATCTGCTTTATTCATACTTATGATTTTAAACCTTTCAAATCTCAGGGCCTTCTCTCCGGGCTTCAACCTCAAAAGATTACCATCCAATCCAATCTAAAGTCTAAAATGTTATATACAATGAGCAAAGTAAAATGAACTATTGTTAATCTGTGGAAAAGTAGTGCTTCAGCATTCTACCATTGATGGGTCCTCCTGGTAGATCTGTTTCATCTAACTATCTCAAGAAAAATGCATTGTTACCTCTGTAACCAAAAATGATATAAGGGCCTTCCCATAGGAAATCAAATTTTCCATGTTTACCCTTCTCTTCTCTTCTAGAATCCCATTTGAGAACTTTATCCCCTATGTAAAAATCATCAGATTTGGCCTTTTTGTCAAAAATCTTTTTGATTTTATCCTGGATCACTTGTGATTTGACATAGACTTCTTCTCTGGTTTGTTGCAAGTGTATTATCTAATTTATCCTTTGGATATCATTTGTTTCTACTTGCAAATCTTGGATCATTTTCATCACTGGTACTCCTAAAGACGATGCGAAAAAAACATCCATACCATATATAGCCGATAAGGAGATGTACCAATGGAGTTTTTGGTAGTTAGTCTATCTGCCCATAAGGCATTAACCAACTTTTTGTTCCATATCTTCTTGTTGTCTTCTAGCATTTTCTTGATGATATTGACAAGGCTTTTATTTGAGGATTCTGCAAGTCCATTACCTTGAGTGTAATAGGGAGTGGAATAGCCAAGGGTAATGTCATATCTGTTACAAAAGTCTACCATTTTCTTGGATTTAAAATCAGTCGCATTATCAGTAATGAGCTTTTGTGGGCATCCAAATCTAGAAAGGATGTTTTTCTCAAGGAATAAAACGATGACAGAGTATGTGGCTTGTCTAGAAGGGATGGCTTCTATCCATTTAGTGATGTAATCAATGGCTATCAAAATTCATTTATGTTGGGCTGAGGAGGATGGGTGAATTTCCCAAATGAAGTCTAAACCCCATTGTTGAAAAGGCATTTCTGTGGAGATGGGTTTGAGAGGTAGTGCTAAGAGTTTCTTTTTGCCCTCAGATATTTGGCACTTGTGACAGGAGGTCACATGTTTCTTGACATCTACAAAAAGGGTGGGCCAGTAAAAACTTACCCTTAGGATCTTATCAACAACTGTTTTCCAATATAGGTGTCCTCCACAATCTCCTGTATGAAATTCATGCATAACTTTGTCAGTTTCATCTTTTAGTAAACAATTGAATAAAATTCCACCATTATGTTTCCAAAATAAAGGATTATCTATGATACAATATTTCATTGATTTCATTTTCAAAAATCTACCTTTAGTTCTAGATAAACCAGGAGGGGCTTGTAAGTTTAGTACGAAAAATATGATATCTACATACCAAGGTGAATCTATAAAAGTTTCACTGATCTATGGAGTCGCCATCTCTTCCTGATCATCTAGGGTAGCAATGAAATTTATATCTAAGGCCTAATAGTTTGATTCAGCCATGATTTTGGCTAAACCTTGGCCTTTGATAAGTTTTGTAGGCTTTATTTCTATGTCATATTCCAAAATAGTGGCAATCCATTTTCCTCTCTTTCCTTCAGGCCCATTTTATGTCAAAATGTCCTTTACTACTGAATTTGGAACATAAGCAATGATGTATGAATACAAGATGTACACTCTAAAATCTTTAATAGCTTTCACTAAAGCAAGTGCTTTTTTTTCCATTATGTTGTACTTTAGTGTAGTATCTCTCAAAGAATTTTTACAAAATGCAATAGGTTGTTCATAACCTTGATCATTCTTTTGCAACAAGACTACTGCAATAGTATTTTCTGAAGCAAAAGAAAAAATTATAAAATCTTTTTGGATATCAGGACTTATGAGGATTGTTGTTTTAGTAAGGGCCTCTTTGATTGCCTTAAAAGACTATTTAGCCTCTACTGTCCACTTAAGTTCTGAATCTTTCTTTAACATGTTATTTAGTTCTCTAATTAATTCTACTAAATTAGAAATGAATCTCCTAAGGAAATTTATCTAAGAATGACTATAATTATTTTATGTTTCTAGGATGAGTGATGGTTAGGATTGCCTCTATTCTAGTTGGGTCTATTCTAATTCCATCTTGTGATATTATGTGTCCCAAGAGTTTACCTTCTTTTAGACCAAAGAGTGTCTTTTTGGGATTTAAGGAAATACCAAATTTTCCGCATTTAATGAAAACTCTTCTTAGCTGATCTAGATGTTCGTTATCTAATTTGGAAAATACTGTGATGTCATCTTGGTAAAAAACTAGAAAGTCATGGATTTCTTTTGCAAAAGCTATGTCCATAGCTCTTTGGAATGTTTCTCCTACATTCATCAATCCAAAAGGCATTTTCAAGTACATGAAAGTACCCTAGGGAGTGGTAAATGTAGTCTTTGCTTGATCCTTTAGTTGAACTAAGATTCGGTTGTATCCAGAAAATCCATCAAGTAATGAAATACTGAATGAGCCTACTACCCTTTGAAGAATGTGGTCCATTTTTGGGAGAGGATAGTTGTCTTTTAATGACACTTTGTTCAAGTTTCTGAAATCAACATAGAGTCTGTTTTCTCTTGTTTTCTTCCTAGTAGTGACCAAATTAGAGACCCAACTTGAATATCTAATGGGTGCTATGATCTGTGCATCATACATCCTTTTTACCTCTTTCAATTAATGGCATTAGAACTAGATTAATTATCATAGGCTTTTGTTTGAAGGGTTTATGATCTTCTTTGATGGGTATCTTATGTTGAATTATGTTGGTATAATAAGATTTAAGGTCTTCATAACTTCAGGAAAAGACATCTTGAAACTCTTTGAACAGATTTATGTATTTTAGCTTTCATCTGAAGGAAATGTTTTGGATATTTTGATAAGCTTCAGTTTTTCTTCTATTCCTATGTTACATTCTTCTATATCTTCTCTTAAAGTCACCATTTTTGGTTTCCTAGCTACGTCGTTTGAATCAAAAAAATCTTCTAATGGGACTATTCCCTTAGGCAAAAAGTTATTTTTAAGGTTTAGAATTTTAGGAACATCATTCATTATTTCTTCTATTTCTACATTTTCTAAGTTCCCTATTTCTACTTTAGTGAAATTAGTGGGTTTACCTACATATAAAGCATTTATATCTATCTCACTATCTATGTTATTATCTATTGTACAATCTGTATCTATATTACAATTTTGAAACTCTCCTTCAGTATTCATGAAATCATAAATTTGAGAATCTTGAGAAAAAATCTACCAATATTTCAAATTGTCAGCTATAACAAGCCTATGTCTCACTTCTGCAGTGTACTTGTGGTTGGGCTGAAAAGGCAATTTGCAGGTACTAGCAAAAGTGGCCAGACTGTGAGCTTACATATTCTGTTTCCTAGGAATGGCAGCAAAATCAATTTCCAAAAGGTCCTTAATCAAATCTAGGACAGTCTCTCTATATTGGCTAAGTCTGGGATTATTCACATAGTATTCATCTTTGATTTGTTTTATAAGCAATTTTGAGTCTCCCATGATAGAAACTCTCTTGGCTCCAAGTTTTCTAACCATTTGTAGTTCTAAGATTAGAGCTTCATATTCTGCCATGTTGTTCATGCATTTAAAGTTTAATCTAAATGCATGACCTTCAAAATGATTATTTTCCATGTTGTGAATCCAAACTCCTGCACTTGCTCCTAATCTATTCACAGATCCATCAAAATCTAAATGCCATAGAGACTCATGAAAAATGTTTTCACTAGATTTCATTTTTGTCATTGTGTGAATTATATAAGATAAAAGAATCCATATCAGAATGCATGGAGTATATAGAGAAATTCTATGGTTTTTCTACACTGCTCACCATGTATTTCATCAATGTTTCTCTGTAAAGTTTTCTTTGTTGACCAAAAATAGATATGGTGGCATATAGCATGTCTAATTGTAGAGATCCCTATAATTTTTCTCCCCATGAGCGAGATAATAGCATTCCATACTTGGGCGGGATATTAGCAACTACTATGTCCATGCCAATACTCTTTGCTGGGCACTGGACTAGAGTCACACACAAATCTTTAATCAGGCCAAGGCATTTGACTTGTCTGGAATCAAAGGAAAAGAGGTCCTTATATGGTCTGGTGATATCTAAGTTTAATCTCTCCATGACTGCTCTAGGCATTAAGTTATCGGATGCCCGTGAGTCTAGCATATTGGCATTATGTAAGATTTTATCATGAACATTCAAGCTAATGTAAAATGGATGGAAACCCCCTTTTTGATGGGCGCCATTTACTTCTAGACCAAACAATAACTCAGGTTGATCATCATTCAATTTTACAGCATCCTCTCCATCACCTATATTTAATGTTTCACTGATTTGTGCTCTATATGATTCATTTTTCACTAGTTTGGTTAAAGGAACTGATATCTTCAATTTTGCTATCTCAGTCTTAATATTGAATGGCAATTGAGTTTTGCCTAATTGTATGAGATCTTCCTTAGTAAATGTGGTCTGTGTATTTTTATCTTCTTTATCAACATTTGGAAATTCAGTTTGTGTCTCTGCAGTTTTGTTTTGAATTCTCTTATTTGGAATGATTTGAGTAATAGTTTCAATTTTGAGTTTCAGATGAAGTTATATCTACAATTTTTGGGTCGGAAATCTCCTGAGTTCCCCTAGGAATAATCTGTAGAACTTTGCTCACAGGAGCTTCTGTTATATTTTTAGTTTGGGTTTGGATTGATTTCATAGTTGGAATTTCAGTATTATTTTTGCTTCTAAGGTTGTATTGTTTGTGAACTTCATATATAGCAGATTCATAACCTTGTTTGAAGTCAAAGGACTCTCCATATTCTAATTGTAATTGTTGTAGCATGTATAATTCATGTTCTTCTTGAGTAAGAAAGACAAAATATTCATTTTTAATCCCTAATAGTTTTATCTGGGTGTCATCCTCTTCTTCATGGTTTTGTGAACCCTTGGCATAGTTTTCCTGGAAGGGTGGTCTAATCTGCTGATCTGGTATTGTGTTTTTTCCAGTGTTAGGATTTTTCCTAAAGTTGGGGTTTCTTATTTGGGGTGGATGTTGATTTTCCCAATGAGTTTTTCTTTCCATGTTTTCTAATCTATCCATTATCCTTTCTACACTCTTATCTAAACTATCTATTTTACCATCTGAAGTGGAAGTTTCCTCTTTAATAGCAACTCTTTTCTCATTTCTCATCCTAGCTTTCTTTGCTAATAAATATGTTTCTACACTAACAAAATTACTTTGCATTTGTTCTAATGTTTCAAGGTTTCTTTCCCTTAATTGGTATGACATATCAATGTCAAAACCATCAAGAAATTTGGTTAATGCTAGGTCTGCTGGAGGTTTAATATTAGCAGGGATTGTGTTGTAGATATTGTTGAACCTAGTACAATAATCCTGAACTAATTCATTAGGAGCTCTTCTAATGTTATCATATTCAGATAGTATTTCCAGTGGGTTTTTCTTTCTTTCCAATCTATCAATAAATAATCTATGAAAAGCAGCTAAATATGCAATATGATTAGTTGGTAAACCTTTCAAACATTTTTTAACATCTCGTGTCAATGTTTGGGAAAATAACCTCATTTGGATATCAGGCTCACCAATTTCATGCAATTCAAAGTATTCATTCATTTTGTTCACATGTTGTTGGGCAATATACTGACCAGTAGCATCAAAAATAAAGATTTTTATTTGATAATCTTCAGGCATGGCATGGAGCTATGTTGGTAAGACCAAAGGTGCATATTTGTCTACCATGGCTAAGGTTTTGGTTTGACCAGGGGGGCAAAGTAGTGGTGCTTGAAGAAGGACTTGAAATGGCTAGATATGACCTAGATGAACTTGAGGTGTTTGGTTGAAGATGGAGTTGAGGAATGAATGGTTTAGGGGAATGAACTGTGGTGGATACTATAGGCGAGGTGGTAGTGAAAGACACTATATTTACAATATTTGAATATTCCGTAAAAAGTTCAGAGATAGCAGCACTGAGGGTAGTTAATTCAACTAATTGTTGAAGATAGGCATCATCTATATGGCTTATCAAGTTTGAGGTTAAAGCTTCTAGCTTATCAAAAGTATTCAAAACAAGTTGATCTAAATATGGATGTATAGGCACCCTTTTTGACTCAATGAATTGAATAAAATTAGAGCCTATTACAGTTTCATGAATTGATATTTCTGATTTGGTTCTTGATCCAAGTCTGAGTGTGATGAAGGACCCTTCAAAGACATTTTACTTTCGTGATGTGTTAAATTGCATTTTTAAAAGAAACATAAATGAATACATGTGCATGTTGTAAAGAAGAGGAATGTGACAATCATCAACAACATAAAAACATAAGTTGTTGATAACGGAGTTCATCCAAGAGGGACTACATATCTGGGCCCCAGTGTCAAGATGGTTTAGGTCGCTGAATTAAGTTTTGTCAATAGTGATGATGTACAAAGAGGTGATGTCGCTATCATACAAGGAAAATTCCCTCATGCAGGACAGGCTCCAAGAGATGTTCCGCTACAAGAACTCTCAATCAAAAAGAGTCATATCAGTGTCACACAAACTCATGCATGATGAGCATCCCACCAACATGGCATAAAATGGATCTCAATGCAAACATGCATGATGACAAAATGAGTATCCCATCAACATACAACAAAGGAATCTCAAAACGTAACAGGACAAATCATGACAACAAGTACATCACATAGACAATTCCGCATCACATCAAGCATGAATCATGAAAACAAGTAATAAACAAGACCCCACATCAACATCAAACAGGGATCTGTGCATCATAATGCATGAAGTACATGAACACACTGCATATACCTCACAACCAGGGGCCATCTGAAGAATCAGATGTCAAACTGCTGAAGTTGTTCCTGCCATCAATCTCACGACATCAATCGCATGGAAATGGCTACTCGAACATAAATGCTGACACCTGCATTACACTTAGAAAAGTGGCTGAAGAATAGAATGAGAAAATGAAAATTTTAAATGCACCATTAGATTTGTGGCGTCGAATAGTGCAAAATCGACTATCAAATTTTTGAATATCAAGAAATTGAGAATTTGGGGCTCAAGGAATATTTTAGATTCCTCAAAGATTCTGATCCATGGGTATACTTGAAATATTCAACTCAAAAGGTGAATCTACCCTCGCCATTGCGGTCCTTGCAGAAAACCGTGAAAAATGACTATAAACTTGACTATATTCAGACATGGAGAAAAATTACCTCCTCGGGAAAATTGCAAGGATCATGGTTCTACTCCCTATTTCTGCAGCGGTCATGGTTCCATCCACAGCCTGAAAAATGGATGAAAAATACAGAACACTAATGGAGAAACAGACAATGCCATTGCGTTCGTGGCATCAAGAAGTGCTGAAACCATATAAAATTTGTCAAAATCTGACAAAGTGAAAATTCGACCCTCCTACAAAATGTTGCCTCGAACTACGTGCACTGCCTCCACCTCGAAATTCATGCCCGCTCCTAGTTCCTCCATCTGCATGGGTGCACTGAAAAACTACATTTAAATAGCAAATAGGTGGTGGATTAAACAAGAAGGCGGCTTGGCTAAGTTGGTTAGGGATCTGATTAATAGGGAGGACGTCGAGCGGTTAAACCTTGCCTCCTCCTTTTTTTACACATTAAATTTTTTTTAAGTAAATGTGGGTAGGGTTGGGCCCACCTTGGGCAGCCCGCCCCCCGTACCTGCCTCCGCTATCTATCGTGGTGGTTGGGTGTGGTTGGCATAATAAAAATTTTGTTTTAATGGTGGTGTTGTTTTATGTGAGGCCAGCCCTCCCGCCAGCCGTGGGTTCAACTGCCACCAGCCTCACCTAATTTGAATGTATGGTGAATAGAGAGGTGTGGTTGGTGGCCCACCACCACCCCTTTATATTTTTCTTTTAATAAAAGGCCATTTCAAAAATTCGGTTTTCAGGCTGAAGGAGACAAATTAACTGGGGCACAAATTCGCCCGGAATCTGGCCTAGGTTGGCCGAAATCCGGTGGTTGGGTTATATCCAAATTGTGGCCTCCTTAAGCCTGTCGAGTCAGCAAAAATTCAACTGAACTTTGACTGCTTCTATCTTCCTCATCTGGACTAGGATTGACGAATCGTTCGCACCGCTACAATTAGGACGACAAGATCTACGCTCTGGTCCTAATTCGAAAGCACTCTGATCACTTTGATTTTTAAGCTTCCCTAAGCCTTCTTTGTCCTATGTGTGTCTCTAGAGTGACTTGTGTGGAGCACTTGAAAGGTATGCTTTTGACAAGAAATTTAGTGGCTTTTCAGTAATATTTGTAACCTTTTCCGCATTGTGAATTCAAAAGAGATAAAGGATTTTAATAAAATGTGCAAGAATTAACAAGGGAAGCTCAATCACTAATAATTGTCGTTTTTCTATGTAGGGAGAAGTGGAAGCAAGGAGTTGTCGTCCAAAAGCGAAAAGCAGAGGAAGAATAATTGTTGTCCCTCTAGAGGGGAACTGGATGCAAACAAGATCGAGTAAATCAGAGCTGAATAGCCCAGGAAAGGAAGGAGGGATACCGAGTCGGCGAACGTGAGAAAGAAAAGTAAAGGATTAACCGATTGGCGAATCCCTCAGGATCTTCGATCCTGAGGGATCACTGTTTTACTTATCTTTGTTATCTAGATACCTCCGCCATTACTCTTATATAAAGGAACAACGTCATTGAGCAAGGGAACTACTGCTTTTATAATTTTAAGTTTCAGAACAAACTTTGATCATTGAGTCTCACTGAGACCTGGTTTATTATACATTTGTTGATGCATTAATATAAAAGACTTGGTGTTTATTTCATCTCTGCATCTGGAGTAACCTAAGGCGGTGTACCATTGCCAGCTAAGGGCCCGGCTCTGAAGGACACTTGCTTTTGTATCATTATACTGTGATTTATGTGTGGTTTGCTTATCTCTATTACTCAGTAATCTGATACATCTTTCATATGATATGCTATGCTCTGTTATGATCGATATATTAATGATTTTTCTATGTAATGACTCTGCACTGTATAATTGGATCTCTTCAGAGTTGAATTGTGTCTTTAACCAGCTATTTCTATGACAAAGCGTCAGTATGAATGTTACTGTCATTGGATCCATGTGAAATAATACTTGTTGGAACTTGAAAGTAATGTTACTCTCTTTAGAAACATAGTTATATCATCCTTCATTCTCAGATTACTATATTAGTGCGAAGCGTGTATATATGGTTGATTATTTTTGTTCCATAATTCATCAATGAATGTTGTTCCATAAAGTATATTTTATCCAGTTTGCTTGAAGAGAAAATCAGAGTGTGAATCAGTTGGTTTTGACTCGCGAGATTCAGTTCTTTCGATTGTTGTTCCATTTACTGCTGTTCCATTTCCTTTTTGCAATTTCATTTTACCTTCTGCCGTTCTATTTACTTGCCTTTGTTGTTTTGGTGTGAGAGAAGGTCTAAGGCTGTAGTGAGCCTCAGCAGACGCTTCCTAGCTCCCAGACCTATGGTCCATGCTCTAATTTCCTTTCTATCAGTTTCTAGAGGGATGGGTTATTTCTTCCGTACCCTTGATTGATCAACTGTCTTGAGTGATTCTATCTTTTGGGATAGCTTAGTTACAGCTTAGCATTTGTTTACTTTTGTATTTTCTAAACGCTATACTACTAAGCATTACTCGGACGAATAGCCTCGGATTGAGTTACTCTTTACAATAACAAAACGTTCCCGGATTGATTTATTAATTTGGAATAATTAGAGGTGTGAGAGACCCTAGTTATAGCTCTACATTTTGGCGTCGTTGCCGGGGAAAGAGTGTAGCCGTTTTCCCTTTACAGAGTAGTGTGCAAATCCGCTAGGAGGGAGTTGGATTTTAAAAACGAAAGGTAAGAACCTGCATATGGAGCAAGTAAAAGCCCTGCTCCACCGTTCGCTCTCTTAGCAGAATTGCTGGTTGAATAGGATTTAGTAGTTTTTAGAGTGCATGACTAAGCTAAAAAAGCTAGAAAAGAATATCAAACCTCCAACCAAACCCGAAAAAGCCAAAGGGCCGGTGACCCTTGGCCGAACAACCTTCATAGACGAAATCTATAAGAAAACTGAATCTCAGCCGTCGGTAGGCCCCAGAAAGATTAATTCTAAACAACCTACTAGCTCCCTTCAGGCCACAACATCACCATCTGGAGCCTTTGCCGAGGTGCATAGTCAGACTGATGAACAGGACTTTCAAGAAATGGAAAATTCTGTGTCAGAACGACCGCAGGAAGGGAATTTAAGCAACCTTTGTGAAGGAGAAGGGGAAACAGGGGAAATAGGAGAGCCAAGGTCTCCTCCTAGGATAATCCAATCGTTAAACAGCCCAGATAAGGGGAGCGCGGTAAAAATTATTATTGAAGGCACCCCATTCCCTCAGATAGAAATTCCAGATAAAGGAAGTGTTATTAAAACAATCCCTGCCAAGGCCGTTCCTTCTCAACCTAGGAACACCCTCCTAGAAATTTCGAAAGGTTATTGGCATATATTTGATCTTATGGTGCAAAATTAGCCAAATACTCAAACTTCTACATTGCAATATCCTATAGCGGATTCTGCAGCAAATGCACCCATGAAAGCAATCCCTCTTCAACACATCCCTATGTTTCATGGATTGACATCAGAGGACCCCGATGCATTCTTATTTGAATTCGATGTGCTATGTAGAGGATATGATTACACCACTGACCCCCAGAAATTAAAATTGTTCCCCTCCACTTTGAAAGGGGCAGCTCTGAGATGGTTTATGGGTTTAGGTGGTGGAGTCATAAACAACTGGGAGCAAATGAAAGAATCCTTTCTCAAGAAATATCAGGATTACTGTAGGTCAAGAGAACTAAAAGATGAAATTTTCCAAATGACGGCTAGACCAAATGAAACTTTATAGGAATACGTAGAACGTTTCCAGTATAATTTACAGAGACCCCCCTATGCATCACTACCTCTGCCTGATAACGTGTTGAAAACTACATTGATTAGAGGTATGAAAGAACAGTGGATTGAAACATTGAATATTATGGGAAAAGGGGATATTTATCAAGAGAATTTTGCTGACATCATTAATTTATGCATCAGGAGTTCAAGAGGCAGCACAAGGATAAAACCAACAGAATATGATCGGTTTGTTAGAGATAACAAAATATCAACAGAAGGAGTAACGCATGTAGAACTAGGGAATTTATTAGAAAATTTTAAAACTGATATTCTGGGGACATTAACTGCACAGCTTGATATTGTGCAGCCTAAGCAAAAGCAGATGGATGCGGAATAGAATCTGGCAATTTTCTGCCCCCGATGCAGAAGAAAACATAGCCACATGGAGTGTCCACTAGATGCAGTTCAAACATGTGCTATCTGTACGAAAGATCACCTTACCGAGAGCTGCCCCTCACTTCCTGGATTGAAGGCAGTATACAAGGAAGCAGAAGAAGAACCAGAGCCAGCATACTTTGTTAACCAGCGTCGCCAATGGCAACATAGGCAATCTGGTATGTTTTCGGACCCAACTTCTTCTTTCCAGCCTCCGCCGTATAATGCTCAGCAATATGGTATGTGGAAAAACCAATCTACACCCCCATTTCCAAATTGGTCATCACAGCCGTTTCCTTCTCCAAATCCATGGATGAATCAGACAGGCCAATTCGGCTGGCCAAATTTTCCTACGCCCTACCATATTGGCAGAATAACTCATATCCTCCACAATGGATTCCCCCTACTTCACAAGGTTCACCCTGGCAGACAAATTGGCCAAAATCGACATATCAGCCAACAGGAACTATTCCACTCCCTCAACCGACTCTGCCAGCCTTACAACAAAACCCCCAGTCTAATCTGAGAACCCAACTCCCAGACCAACCCAATCCCAATCCTAATAATAGACCGGTCCAATCCCTCCAAATCATAGAAACATCAGAAATCGAACCTGACCTAAGGGAGTGCAATGATCTTCAGTTAAGATCTGGACGCATAATAGAAACAGAGGGAGACAAAACAGTTCACATTGAAGATCAGTTACCAATAGAACAACCACCACAACAAGAGGGTGTAAATAAAGAACAGACCCATCAACAAGCAAGTACATCCTCTCCTCCTTTCCCGGAACGATTAGTCATACCACGACCAGTACAATATCCAGACTTTGACATTCTGGGGCAGTTACAAAACCTGTACATAAAAATTCCATTCCTCCAAGCCATTCAAGACATTCCTATATACGCAAAAACTATAAAAGAACTGTGCATAAAAAAATCAAAGAGGAATACAACCACTAACCCAAGAGTCCAAGTAGTCGGCACTTATCTGACTTATTATCAGGAAAAGAGACACCTATCAAATACAAAGATCCCGGAAACCCAATTGTAACTGTCCAAATCTATGGTCAAACCCTGACTAACGCTTTAGTTGATCTAGGAGCTGCAATCAATATTTTGACAACCTCTACCAGCCAAAAGCTTGGCATCACATCAGTAGAACCTACTTCTACTTTGCTAGAATTAGCAGATCGATCTGTAGTTCGACCAGAAGGTACTCTATACGATGTCATGGTTTCTGTAGACTCCTGGGAATATCCAACCGATTTCCTGATAATTAATCCAAAAACCCGACTAGATGGACATCCGCTAATACTAGGAAGACCTTGGCTTGCTACTGCCGATGCCTACATTGGTTGCCGGCAAGGAAACATGACCATAACTAAAGGACCAAACGTTAAAAATCTAGTTCTATATCCTCCAGCACAACCAAGCCTGCCAATGATCAAAACTAATCAGTATCCTGTGTCATACCTTACTAACAATATCAAATCCCCATTGACTGTACAAAAGGCGTTAGATTTTAAAGACCAAACAAAAGATGATGCCATCAATAACTTCATTAGTCAAACTGAATCTAGATCTCACACACAGTGTTTCATGATAGAAGCAACGTTTGATAGTGAGCTAGAAGAAGACCCTTTGAAAGATGCACATGACCAAACAATACCAGTGACTGTCGTTGCCATAGTAAAAAAGTGGAAATCGAACCTGGTAAGACTCTAAATATCAACGCCAACCTTACACCAGACCAAGAAACAAAGCTCGTTAATCTGTTACGAAAATATCAAGGAGCATTTGCGTGGGATTACCCCGACATGAAAGGGATCGATCCTCAATTATGCACCCACCACATCTATATAGAAAAAGATGCAAGACCTGTTCGTCAGCCGCAAAGAAGACTCAACCCCCATCTAAAAGAGGTAGTAAAAGCCAAACTTCAAAAAATTTTAGATGTTAATTTTATCTATCCCATCTCCGACAGTAAATGGGTCTCTCCCCTGGTGGTGGTACCCAAGAAAAATGGAAAATGGAGGATTTGTGTGGATTACAGGGAGTTAAATAAAGCCACACAGAAGGATCACTTCCCTCTCCCATTTATAGATCAAGTATTGGACACTTTGGGAGGAAATAAATTCTTTTCTTTCCTGGACGGCTTCAGCGGATATAACCAAATCCAAATTGCCCCTGAAGACCAGGATAAAACTACCTTTACTTTCCCTTGGGGAACATTTTCCTATCGAGTTCTACCCTTCGGCCTATGTAATGCCCCTGCTACATTCCAAAGGGTTGTCCTTAGCATCTTTGCAGATCTAATAAACGATGGAATTGAGGTGTACATGGATGACTTTACACCATATGGAGATGATTTCGACCCAGCTTTAGATACCCTGGAAAAAGTCCTACAACGTTGTATCGCTAACAGGCTTTGTCTGAGCCATGAAAAATGTTACATGATGATGACAGAAGGGCTCATTCTAGGGCACTATATTTCAGCAGCTGGCATCCAGGTAGACCCACCCAAAATTCAGATTCTTTTGCTTATCCCTACCCCCACTACTCAAACAGAGGTACGCAGTTTTCCTGGATTTTCTGGGTATTACAGACGATTTATAGAACATTACTCACGTATTTCTGCACCTCTATATGCTCTAACTGGCAATGTTGATTTCTTGTGGACAGAAAAATGCGACCAGGCTTTTAAGGAATTGAAGAATCTTGTATCAACAGCCCCAGTCCTTCGAGGACCAAACTGGAATTTTCCATTCCAAATCTCATATGATGCCTCGGATACAGCAATTGGTGCAGTCCTGGGGAAAGAAGAGGATAAGAGACCATATGCTATCTACTATATCAGCAAAAATTTATCCTCTGCCGAACTCAATTATACTGTTACTGAAAAGGAATTCCTAGCTGTAATACATGCTGTTAACAAATTTAGACATTATATCACAGGCTATCCCGTTGTGTTATATACAGATCATTTTGCTACTAAATATTTAGCAAATAAAACTGTTACGAATGCTAGAATAACCAGATGGTTGATCTTATTGCATGAGTTCGATATCACAATCAAGGATCGGCCTGGAAAGGAGAACCCTGTAGCCTATTTTCTCTCACGAATACCGAAGTCAATTGAAACAGAAGCAGTAGAAGATCAATTTCCTGATGAACACCTGTTTGATGTTGCTGTTCGAACACCCTGGTATGCTGATGTCGCCAATTACTTTGCAGTAGGTAAGCTACCAAAACACTTAACCCCTTAGGAACGTAAGCAGATTGTTCAGAAGAGCACTCGATTTTCGTGGATTGGAGGCCATTTGTTCCATACATGGGCAGATATGCAAATTAGGAGGTGTATTCGAGAAGACGAGATCTTCGACATTTTAAAAGCTTGCCATGACGGACCATGTGGGGGACACTTTGATGAAAAGAGAATAGCACATAAAGTATTACAGACATGATACTATTGGCCTACAATTTTCAAAGATGCGAAAAATTTGCACAAGCCTATGACAGCTGCCAGCGAGCAGGACGACCTGGCCAAGCCGATGAAATGCCTCTGAGACCACAATTGGTCATTGAGCCATTTGAACGATGGGCTCTTGACTTCGTCGGGCCCATTAATCCATCATCAAATCAGAGGACATACATTCTGTTGGTGACAGGCTATGTTACTAAATGGGTCGAGGCCGAATCATTGCCTAAGGCTACAGAAGACTCTGTAATACAATTCTTGTTCCATTTGTTTGTACGTTATGGACTTCCGAGAGAACTAATCACAGATGGTGGACCACAATTTGTTGGAAATAAATTAGCTGCAACACTTAACAATTATCATGTCCAACATAAGATCACTACCCCATACCATCCGCAAGAAAATGGGCAAGTAGAAAGTATTAATAAGGTAATAGAATCAATTTTAACAAAAACCATTGCATCGCATAGGCGTGATTGGGCCGCTCGACTACCTGAGGCCCTGTGGGCCTATAGAACCACATGGAGAAGTACTACAGGCTATTCGCCTTATCAATTAGTGTTTGGAAAACAACCAATCTTCCCCATAGAATTCGAAATCCAAATGCTACGAACTGCACAGGAAGTCGGCCTAGATCTGAGTGAGGCACAAATC
>APFE030031209.1:0-10070 GCA_000404065.3 Pinus taeda | reverse complement strand
TCATTTGATATTTATGGATCCAGTTTGAAAATTTATGAAAAGTGGTCCTTGAAAGAAAAGAAGTAGGGGGTTGTAGCTCCCTTCCAGGAGAGACTGGAAAACGAGAGAGAGGTGTAGCTCTCTGCAGGTTGCAGCCTGCGTACTGGTAAAGGACTGCACCAGTACAAGACCATTGTAAAATGAGTTTCTAATTTGAAAGAATATAGAGACATATTGCAGCAGGTGGTTTTCACCCACATTGGGTTTTCACCTTATATCTGGTGTTCTTTGATGTGACTGTCTGTTTTTCTTGCTCATTATTTTATGGTACTGATATGCAAAAATAATTCAAAGTGTAAATAAGGAAGATTTGTTAAAAGAACTAGATAATACTGATTCACCCCCCTCTCAGTATTATTTTCAACAGATCTTGGTCCCAAAAACAAAACCATTTGTTGGCTTGATGGGCCCTGACTCAGGTTCAATGTTATTCAGCCAAGGAAATCCCTACACTACTAGCCCTTTCGGCATCAACCTGTGGAGCGTGCACTGAAGTCTCACCCAAAGCAGTATGGGGGAATGCAGGAACCAAGTTTCCACACCCTGAGATGGTTGTGATGTCGATTTTACACTTTCACTCTACCTTCACGCAGGTCGATAAGCCTTTAGGGCTTATCAAAGTACTTCTTTATGAATCTTCTGCGAAGGTATGAAATCGTCCTTCATGTAACCCTAACAAACAATTCAGGCACTTACGTGCATTTGTAATTACTTTTCTATATAGTTTCCCAAATTAGCTTAAATGTTCGCAAATTCTACCATACGATTAAGATTGTCTTAGCATAAACATATATTTCTACTTGCATTCATATAACAGAGGAAAGTATATATATTGCGCAACAAATTAGCAATAAATCATAAACCCAGTGCATAACATAACATAATCGCATGCAATTGACAGAAGTAAAATAGATAGTAATTTCATAATACTTCTCTTTATTGATGATTCATATTTTTAGTACAGACTCTAACTACCCTGCGCACACAACTGCAGGGGTCTGTGCACTCAGCTATGGACTTCTACCCTAGGCCTCTGCGCACTTAGCTGCAAAGCCTCTTTCCTATGCTAAGACTCTCGCTCTTAGCTCTTCATAGACTCATCAATGACTCCAAATATGACTTGAACTATGACTTCTTTCTAAAACTCTTATAACACTTCTTTTTATACAATCCCATGGTTTGCGAACCAAGGGCAGATCTCATCAAACTGACAAAACCTATCTAAACTAAGGGTATAAGCCCTTTTTGACTCTTGATATCTTCGCGACCACAAAATACAAAGATTTTACATTCCTTTGTAAAAAATTGAGGATTTCTGCCCCAAAACTTGGGCTTTTAACCCCAAAATTGACCCCAGGGAACTTGTTCCCAATAGAACCTGATTTTTCATTTGGATCCTTGGACATGTATCCCTTCCTAAGTGTTTTTCTCCCATCTGATGAGAACCTCTTGGAAGTCATGGCCTATTTTGGTCTGTAAACAAGGACCATGGAGGAGAGCTCTTTATCTTGTGTCAAGCTCCTTAAAAAATGAAACAAAGGATAGGAGGATAGTTCTTTTACTATGTCAACCTCATTAGAAAATGAAATAGGTTCCCATGAGGATAGTTCTTCTATTATGTCAACGTCGTTAAAAAATGAAATAGGTCCCCATGAGGATACTTCCTTTTCTATGTAAAACTCATTAAAAAATGAAATAGGTCCCATGAGCATGGTTCTTTTCTTGTGTCAAGCTTGTTAAAAATTGAAAAAAAAATCCCCTTCTAATTTGAGTCTTTGATTATATCTCGTAAAATCCCAGTCGAGTCTTTCACTTGATTTCGTTAGTGAACCTTCATTCCATCCACCTATTAGTAACCAGTAGTCTACTTTGGTGAATGAAATGAAGCTTGGGGGACATGTACCTCAAATTTAGTTATTATGCTGGGGGCATGCAAACTTATTTCAAGCATAGTTTATCCTTGTTTCAAGCTTGTGTAAAAATGAAACCAAACTCAAGCATAGTTTATCTTCATTTCAAGCTTGTGTAAAACTGAAACCAAATACGAGCATAGTTTTTATCATGTTTCAAGCTTGTGTAAAAACAAAACCAAAATCAAGCATAGTTTATCTTTGTTTCAAGCTTGTTTAAAAATGAAACCAAATCCAAGCATAGTTTTTTCTCATGTTTCAAGCTTGTGAAAAAATGAAGCCATCCTCATGTATACTCAACCATAGTTTCTCATGTTTCAATCTTGTGTAAAAATGAAACCATTCTTGTTTTACATCTCTTGATTGCTATTTTTATCAGCCTGTTGTTGCAAGATGAGCCTTCGTTTTTCCATTCTGTCACCACCATCTCTTTGGCCGATCATTCCCTTTCACTTGGTTGTTTTACCTTTCCTGAGGAACATTTGCAATGAGTGGTCTTATTAGCCAACCTCTTGACCATTACATGTCTTGAGCAGTTCCATCATCACTAGAGCTAGTTTCTATCCTTTTATACCACTTGTTCCTCCAGGTGGAGTCCCCTTTTAGCTCTTTTTAGACTCCAAAAATATGAAAATATTGCCAAGTACTTGTCTTTTCAAACTCATTAAATTAAATGAATTAACGTCATCTCATTATACGTTTACCCCTTTTTTCGGATGAGATTGAATATTTACAAAAAAGGTACACCTTGGTTGATAGGTCAAAAGGAGACAGGTCAAAAGGTTCTCTCCAATATTGTTTTCTACCTTTTCGGATTTGAGAGACAAATTACAAAAAGGGTCTTGATGGAGTTTTATTTTTCGTCTCTTTTTCAAACTCTCTAAATATGAAAAAGACACGGAGTTACTCTTCTGTCGGACTCGCTAAATTTTTTTACGACGAAAGACTCATCACCATGATGAGACCTCCTTCCTCCTTCGTAGAACTCGTAAAACTTACTAGGATGGATTCAACCGAAGGATGAACTTATACGACAAGAATATGGTATCCTCTTCAAGCTTGTGTAAAATTAAAGAGGTACTCACTAGAAATAGTGGGGAAAATGAAGATGAAACATCATTTGTATAGGCAGCATGTCACTCTTGAACATGACACTCTTCTACCCTCGTGTCGGGTTTGGGATATCCTCACTCAGTCACTTGTCCTCGCGGGTTTAGGTGATCCATTGTTTCCTCTCATTTGACTATTCCATTTTGTCATCATGACCTTTAGTCATATAGTGAGTCAAATGCTACCACATTGCAGAGTCATGTCGCCAATGTTCAAGAGAAGTCCTATCTGCAATTATTTACCTATATATTGTCTGACCTATTGTTACAATCTTGGATCTTATTCATTTCATTCCACTTTGTTCCACGTTTCATGTCGATGATGGGGGAATCATTATGTCCCTCGTTCGATGGGTCACTTACTGTCGACTTTAGCCCATTATCCGGGAAGATGACTTAGAAACTCCCTTTCAGTACCTTAGAACTTACATCCTTTAATGGCAAGTTCTTCACATCCGACAATAAGTTTTCATCATTGGCCTTTGATCAGGTGATTCCATGAGTGTTTGTCTTCAACTTCTTTTTTCACATTCACGAATTGTACTGTCATACCTTGAGAGACATTGTCATTATTGGTGGTTTCTCTCATGCCTGTTAATGGTCCATGTCATTGGCTGATAATCAGGTGGCTTTCTAGCATGTTTGACTTCAACATATTTATTCTCATGTTAAAATTTGTACTTTGATCGGGTTGGGATAGAGCGCAAGACCCTGAGTCTTGTATGATATGACTGAGGATGCGTGGAGTTATATGCTATTCATGATTGTACACATGTTTCTGCTATACAAATGGTTGTGACCATACCATGAAACTTTACATTTATGATAATCCTTTTATATCATATCATTGTGATCATACCTTGGATCTTATATTCACAGATGATCCTTCTAATTTGGATGGTTGCGCCCATACCATGGATATTTCCATATAGTCATAATCATCCGGATGGCTACATCCATACCATGGACTCATGATATCATATATTATATGTATATACATCCTTGATTTTTCGATCTCCTGACAGTGTTTGTCCTCATCCTTGTGAAAGCCCGTAAAGCATCTCAACCATCACTCATTCTATCTTCATGCTTTAGGGGGCATATGTTACACAATATTTTGTCACACCTCTTGCACTTCCATGTGAAATACACCGAAGTGCTTGAAACATAGCCATTATGCAGTGTACTCATTCAAAAATGCAGTTGAGATCCTCCCTAAGACATTGATTGGAAAATTCCTTGAGCTTTCCTTGAAAGAAATAACTCTAAAACCCTAATTTTGAGACTCATCGCTCTTATGATGTTAAAAACCATAATGGTCACATGTTGCATCACACTTGACCTGTGATGGAATCACTCTGTTCACTTGTGTACCCATGATGATCCCCAAAAAGGAAATTTTCCCAAAGAAGATGAGAATCTTCGTGATCTAGAAGCTTCAAGAGCAGTGAGTTGGAGGTTGTTTGACATAGATGAGGTCGAATTCTCTCAAATTGGCCTCTTGGGCTTATCCCTATGTGCTACCTCCTTGAGATGAGGGCCTAATCCTATCTTTGGAGAGGTCCTAACTCCCTTTCCCACCCTATATATTCATCCTCTCCCATTCCCAAATGGTTGGGATATGCTTATTTGCACCCTTATGCTAAGATTGTGCCTATATGTTATGCATTTGGCTTGGTGAAGGAGTGCTTGGAGAGCTTAGATTGGACTTGGATATTAATTCACTCAAAGCATATCAACATCAAGGCTTGGTTGTATGCTTCCCCTTATTTTCTATTAATATACAACTTCTAGTTCATTTTCTCTAAATGTGTATGCTCATGTATCATTTAGCTTAACATTCCTTGATCAGGTAAGGTGGTTTCTTTTGAATCTGATACTTGTATTTGCATGCCTTGTTGTGTCTTTATCTCTTGTGCAAGTTCATAAATGCTGAGAGTAGCAGGAACAAGCCCATAATGCAAGTGATTCAAGGTCTTCAACAAAGGAGATTGAGATAGCATCAGAATGAGGTAGGCCATCTTCTTTGTTTATCATTTCAATTGTAACTTAGGAAAGTGTCTAATGGATTGTCACTAAGGTTACTAGAAGCACTCATTGGGATAGAGGGATAATCTCTTTTCATAGAGATGATTTACCTAGAGAACACTACATCCAAGTATGTTCAAAAGAGTCATCCAAAAACAGATTCTAGGAGAAAAGGAATCTCGGGTACAAACAAGAAGAACCCTTGTAGGATCTTCTAGTTATCTAGCTTTATTATCCACCATTGAACCACAACATGTAAATAAAGCTAGTAAAGATAAATGTTTGGTTAAGGCTATGAATGAAGAACTTGATCAAATTGAAAAGAATGATACTTGGGAATTGGTTCCAAGGTCGCAGGATAAAAATGTTATTGGGACAAAATGGATATTAAAAAATAAGTTGAATGAAAATGAAGAGGTCATTAGGAATAAAGATAGACTTTCTTGTAAAGGTTATGCTCAACAAGAAGGTATAGAATTTGAAGAAACATTGGCACCAGTAGCGAGACTTGAAGCCATAAGAATGTTTCTTGCAGTTTCAAGTTTTTGAAATTTCAAAGTTTATCAAATGGATGTAAAATCTTCTTTCTTGAATGGAGATCTAGAAGAAGTATGTTTTGAACAACTAGAAGGATTCATTTTTGGGAATGATGAAAACATTGTATGCAAACTCAAAAAGTATTTAAATGGGCTAAAACAAGATCCGCGAGCATGGTATTATCGTCTTGACAAATATCTTCAACAACAACATCTCACAGAAGGATCCTTAGAAAGCAACTTGTACACAAAAATTGAGGGTGATAAACTACTAATTATTGTTGTTTGTATTGATGATATCATTTTTGGGAGTAATGAAGAACCTATGAGTCAAAATGTTTCTTCCGTTACGCAACAAGAATTTGAAATGTCTTTACTTGGGGAACTAACCTATTTTCTTGGTCTACAAGTGCAACAAGCCAAAGATGCCATATTTCTCTCAGAAACAAAATATCTCAAGCAGATTCTGAAGAAGTATGGGATGGAAGATTGCAAAACTATATGTACTCCCATGATGACAGGATGTAGCCTTAGTTCTAATGATGATTCTCCCGCAGTAAACCAACCAGAGTACAAGTCTATGATTGGAAGTCTACTTTATCTAACAGGTATCAGACTAAATATCATGCATGCAGTTGGGATTGTTGGACATTTCCAAGCCAATCCAAAGGAATCACATCTTCAGGAAGTAAAGAGAATATTCAAATCTCCAAGGAACCCAAGAGTTTGGTCTATGGTATCCTAAAGATGAAAATATCACCCTTCATGCATACACAGGTGCAGATTGATATGGAAATTTTGATGACCGAAAAAGCACTAGTGGAGGTGCATTTTACATGGGGCCCAAATTAGTATCTTGGTTCAGCAAGAAACAACGTTCCATTGCCTTATCTACAGCAGAAGCAGAATATCTGGTTGTTTCATCTTGTTGCACACAAATTCTATGGATGATGCAAACATTACAAGATATACAAATCAAACTTTCTCCACCCATCTCCATCCTATGTGATAGTACGAGTGCTATTACTATTTCAAAAAATTCTATTATGCACTCCAAGACTAAGCATATTCCTATTAAATATCACTTTCTACAAGAACAAATGCTTGATAACAAGGTTAAATTGGAGTATGTTCCCTCCAAAGAACAAGTTGCTGATATATTTACTAAACCCCTTCCCAAAGAAGCATTTGAATATCTCAGATAGAAACTAGGAGTTGTCTCCGCCTTATTTTGCTGATAATCCAATCTGGTCAGTCTATAGGTGAAAATTCATAAGGTTGTTCTCTATATGCGAGTTTCATGAATTATAGTCGCATATATATGTGAGTTTCTTTGCAGACAACCGTGTATGTTTTTCTCTGATAGAAAAATAGTGGGACAGACTCAAGATCAACCACTGACATGCTTTTGACAACTATTATTTGATTTTTCTTGGTGTGGTGTTGATGGGTACAGTCTGTGGATATGGTATTGATATTTATCTGATTGATGAAGATACTTTTATGAATGAGTTGTTGAAAATGAACAGGTAGCACAAGTTCAGGGGGAGCATTAGCCTTGCAGAATATAATGCATTATTGGCATTATGGTTGTTGAATTATGCTACTATTAAGATATTTTGGTCTAAGTTATTAATGTCATATCTGTCATTTGATGTAAATTTCATATGGATTCCTATGATGTAATAATTGCCATATTCAGTCATGTATGGACTTTTGAGGTAATGTCAAATATGTAATCCCACTTGGTTGGGTGGTAGTGTGAAAAATGTAATCCCACTTAGTTGGGTGGTTGAGTCAAATATGTATCCCCACTTGGTTTGGTGATTGATGTAAGTATGATTCCTTGGTGATGGAAAGGTAATACGTATTTGAGTTATAGATTCATGTTCTTCATTTGAAAATCTTTTTGAAGATTTAGCATGTGCTCAGGGGGAACATGGATAGTATACTGCAAATTAGATCCAAAAAGGGGAGTTTTGATCTGCCCTTTACCCTTAATGTCAAAGGGGGAGAATACATTGGTGATTGAATAATGGTTATTTGATATATCTAATAGGTTTCTACAAGTTGAGGTGATCAACACCAACATGGTTTCCATCAAGTCCAAAAGGGGGGATTGTTGGCATTCTGATGCATGTGTTGTCCTTGATGGAAACTCACTTGTAATAGAACAAGCATATGGTAACTAGATGAATCCATAGGTCACTTCAGAGGTGAAAAAATAATGGAAAAAAAAAAATGATGGATCAAAGGTTTACGGATTAGAATAAGAAGTTTGATAGAGGTGAATATTTGAAAATCTATATGCGGGTTCATCAATTCCAAGTCGCATATACACGTGAGTTTGGTGAAACAAAGTAGCATATGGCTTTTACACCATGGTATTCTAAATACCAGGGGTCTTTACCATGGTATTGGCCCATATTAATGAGTGTGAAAAGGATATTAATCCTATCAAATATTACCACCAACACTAATGTAGTTTTGACCCATGGTATTGGATAAGGACTAAACTATATAAGGAGGTGAAGATCAAAGTGATAGGTGTGCAAGTGAAAGGTTTTTTGATGAATAATTCACTATAAAGTATACTTCAATGTAAGGGCCATAATTGTCACATAAATCTAAAATAATTATGCACTGATAAACACAATGATGGATCAGGATCATGAGACCTAAAATGACTTTTCATTGTATGATCTACTCATGGATTAACTAGATCTAAGTATTGATACATGTTTTTCTTATCTCTAAATATTATGATCTGGGTCTTTTTGAAGTTCTAAAGAGCTATGCAATTTTAGGTCAAATTTTGCATATCTATACGATGGTTGGCCTAAGGAAAAGTGTGTATACACGTGGGTTTGCTTCTTCAAAGTCACGTATATAAAGTAAGGATTTATGTTCATAAATGGCTGAATAAATTGATTAGTGTTGTTGCTTCTCTGATGTCTGTCAATGATGTCCTCATGTTGATATGGGTTGAGTGATAATTTTTGAAGTAGAATTGATTGAATGATGAAGTTGAATTTTTCTACATGTTGATTGGTTGAAAATATTATTGATATTACTGGTTGTATGGGGGTTCTGTAAGCTAATAGAATATTTTAGTATATCTCTAGTCAACTCTGTGTCTGATTCAGAATTACAAGTTTTCAGTTTTCAGTATATTAAAATATGTACGTGGGTTTCTCTACAGAAAAGAATGTATACAGACAGGTTTCCTTAAGTGAATAACGTATACATTTTGGAATTTGAATGATCAGGGTTGCAGTTTATTCTATGTGCTGATGCAATATTCTGAGTTCAATTCTATGTATTGGTTATAATGATCTGACTATTTTAGTTGATTGGTTGAGTTTTGATTAAGTGTCAGTTGATTGGGTTTTAGTGATTGGTTGATTCAGTTGTATTATAGTGATGAGTTATATTTTGATTATTGATATTGAGTTTAAGTCTTGATATTGGATCTAGTGTGAAAATTTATGAAATGTGGTTGACAGATGTTGTTGAGGGTTGGAGCCTTCAATGAGGAAGTCAAAGCTTCATACCATTAGTAATTGGTAATTAGATTAGGGGGTTGGAGCTCCCTTCTAGTAGGAGCTAGAGAATGAGTGAAGGTTGTAGCCTTCAACAAGTGGGTGCCTACGTACTGGTATGAGTCTGTACTAATACAAGAATGTAAGAAATTGCTGATATTAATAAGTTTTGAAGACTAAGATGATAGGAGCAGTGTTTTTCTTGCACAATGGGTTTCCACCTTAAATCTTGGTGTTCATGCGTGTTTCTTATGTGTGATACTTTATTATTTTCTTACTACACCTATTTATTGCTTATTAAATGCCTGATAAATCTCTTACATTCTGGCTCAAGTTTTAATGGATAAAGAATTAGTTGTTTTACAAGTTTAGTAAGCATACGCTAGTCTTTTTACAACAGTCGCGTATACATTTCAGAAATAAAAATTATTATTATGAGTTTTTAAAATACTGATTCACCCTCCCTCTCAGTATTTTTCCCAACATCACCATGGCATGGTCTCCTTGGGTGGTGAGGTATCCTGGCATACCCAAAACACCTGAAAGGGTGATGGATACAAACACCCTCGCAACCCCAAACAGAAATATAAAACAATGTAACTTCTACCACTACCCGTAAAGAAAATTGTGGGGCTATCCTACACCGGTCATCATCGTAATCAACTCTCCATACCAAGGCAAAGAGGGATGAGGATTCCTCAACACCGGGCTTCGGAAGCTAAGCACGACATTCTACCAACTCTTATACACTTTCCTCTGTGTATTTCCTCTAGCTAAATGAGCACTTCCCAACTATAATTCCTCTCGGGGGCCCTAAGAAACCAAAGTCTTGTCGTAGGTTGCCAATCAGTGAAAAACCACCAGTCTCTCGAACAAGTTCCCCACCGCTCACGAAACAAAAGAGGA
>APFE030031200.1:0-57646 GCA_000404065.3 Pinus taeda | reverse complement strand
GTATATAAGTGTAAAGTTTCCCAGCATCTGCAGGGTAACATCGTCCTGTACTCTCATCTTTGTCATCAAGAGCAAGTTGCCTAACACTTAATTTGTATCTAATACCTGAAGTATAGACTAATTATCTGTATCTAATACCAGAAGAAACCAAAAATATGGGAGAACATTTTGAAATGTCCAATAACAAATTCTTCCAACCTACATGCAACCCATATAATCACAGAAAGTCTTAGAACTCCTAATATCCACATCACAATTAAGAGATTAGAATTACTGTTCCCCTTACAGTTATCTAATACCTGAAGTATAGACTAATTATCTGTATCTAATACCAGAAGAAACCAAAAATATGGGAGAACATTTTGAAATGTCCAATAACAAATTCTTCCAACCTACACGCAACCCATATAATCACAGAAAGTCTTAGAACTCCTAATATCCACATCACAATTAAGAGATAATTACTGTTCCCCTTACAGTTATCTAATACCTTAAGTATAGACTAATTATCTGTATCTAATACCAATGTCTAATTATCTGTTATTGGATATTTTGAAATGTCCAATAACAAATTCTTCCAACCTACACGCAACCCATATAATCAAAGAAAGTCTTAGAACTCCTAATATCCACATCACAATTAAGAGATTGGAATTACTGTTCCCCTTACAGTTATCTAATACCTTAAGTATAGACTAATTATCTGTATGTAATACGGTATACCAGAAGAAACCAAAAATATGGGAGAACATTTTGAAATGTCCAATAACAAATTCTTCCAACCTACACGCAACCCATATAATCACAGAAAGTCTTAGAACTCCTAATATCCACATCACAATTAAGAGATTGGAATTACTGTTTCCCTTACAGTTAACAAGTGATATAACAGTTTGTTGTAGCCTCATTCAAATTGACATCAAACCCATAAGTAGGACCAAAAAAATAAACAGAAAATAACCCAAATTCAATTTAATGATTAATCTAATACCAAATAAATAACAGGGACAAAGCGATCAGCTTGTAAGTTGTCAGTAAATTGAAATTAAAGGTCTCTTACATCTCACATTCTAATAACTGAATATCAACGCTTATATCCATAACATCTCTAGCTGCCTTTTCAAAGTGGCTTCACAATTTTTAAAATACACACTCGTTAATTCTTTAAATTTACCACCATAATAAAATTGGACCCCAAATCCAGCCACTGTTCGAAAACTAACCTTCAGAAATGGATCAATTACATGCCCAATATACATGACTTTGAACAAAGTTACAAACTGCTCAAGTTCATCTTGCCAGACAACTTCGCTCTCAAACCAGTAATCTATCGTCTAAAAGGTCAGGCTACTAAGATTTTATCCATAAACAAACACTGTTAAACCTTCCCATAAACAACACTGTAACAGTGAAACCTAGCCAGAGGATAGTCAGCGTCCCTCGTGAAAATTTTCAAGCACAAAACAATAAGGTTGATCAATAATTGAACATCATATTACAAGTTTCAATATAATTTACATTGCTAGAAAGAAGATCTCAGCATTTACAGCATATCCTCATCACGTTGGTGAATTTCAACGTAGTTGACACAACCAGTGGCAATGATAGCAGTATTTTTTTTTAAGAGGCGGAGAAGGGCAGCACTGCAACAGCAAGAAACAAGTTGCTAAAATAATCCTCTTGCAAAGAGGAGGAGGAACCCAACGCATACTTGCAAGTTTTCTAAGACAAGACACTGTGTTGGTTAGAGATAAGTTAGTTTCACGCTATTTGCTCAATATTCTTGGATTACGATACTTTGAGCATTGACTAAACAGTATGGACGCTCAGAAGCCTCATCCTTGGTAAGAAGTAAACAAGAAAATATGCACATCCAGAAAATACAAAAGGGGATCGAGGTAGAAAGCACTATACAATAGAGGTTAGAATTGCTAAAATTAACTGCTTCCCGCTACAAAGTACTCTACTAGAATGAATTCATTTCCAAGAGATAAGTCCTTCCTTTGGCTAGAGCTTTTGCTGCTGTTTTAAATGGCTCTTCGAAAGCGCCAGTAATGAAAGCATCAGTGTCCTTCTTAACCATTGGCCGATCACTAGGCCTGATAGCAACGAGCGTAGCTCCCTCCATTCTCATACCACCTGGAAGCTCAAGAGACTGAGCATACCACAACTTCATATTCAACGCCGGAACTTGCGTCCGATTGGACGATGCAGAAGCCACCAACGGTTTCTCTCTAAACTCGCACAGCTGCTGTTTTCCCATACATAGCATACCCTGACCATCGCAATCAGTGAGAACAAGGCTCTCTAGAGAAGGGTGATCGCAAATTATCTGTTGGAGCAGAAAATGCCTGGCAGAAGCTGCGATGAGAGAGCTTATCGTCCAAACCACACGCAACTTCAAACCCCCATTCGTGTAGAACGGTTCTGGAATGCCGCCACCGCTGCCATTTCCATTATTGCCATTGCCGTTCCCATTGCCATCTTCCACAGAGACCAAGTTTTCGCCATCGACAACACTTTCTGCCTCCGAATTATTAAGACACAGATTGCTCTTCTTCCCCTTCTTTGCTAGGGACGAGGCTCCCAGAATCACACAACTCTCCAGCGTGGTCCCAAATTCAGCCTTCCATTTCAAAAGAACCCCATCCTCGATCCCCAATTCCCCACCAGGCAACTCGATCCTCAGATGCTTAATCTCCTTAAAGTTCCTCAGCACTTCACCAGGCGAATGATGCGAAATCTCCTCTAAAATAGCCCTCTTGTGCCCCAGAAACTGTTGCAAAGCCTGCAAGGGCTTAACAATACTCCCCAGCACAAATCTCATGAGATGTCCAAAAATCCCCTTACCCTTAACATTCAATCCACTCTCATCCCCAGATATCACACAATCAACCTTAACAATCACGTTATCCACCTGCGGAACCAGGGTATTAAACCTCTTACAAACAGCACAACACCTCCCCAGAGACTTAATATCATCCAACTTATTAAAGATCAACAGCAGCAAAGAATCGGGTAGCCGATCCATGTGATCATCGCTGTCGCTTATTTCACAAACCCTAGGCCTTCCTTCCATCTGTGAATAATTACGGGGAGAGAACTCGAGATACATAATGATATATGCCTCTAAATCTATCAACCTACTGCTAAGTGTGTCGATTTATATGTCAAAACCCCGGATCCTATACGCAAACTCCACGAGGACAAGCATCTGGAAAACAGAAGTATTCAAACACCGGGGGTTTCTTGCAAAGAAAAAGCCGAAATTTCACTATCTGCCGGCTAAAGGCGGACCTGCTTATTAAAGAAACCCCCAGACTGCAAATATTAAACGGCCGTTGTATCACTCACCTGGAAATGGCCTCCATTGACGAAGCAACCGGGCTTCTAGAACGCGCCTCGACCCCGCGACCACGCACACAATTGAAATGGCAATTCTCTCATCCATCCGTTTTTCACAAACCCCAGCCAACTACTCCATGCGACTAGAAACCGGTCAACACAACACAGCTTCCGGTGCGCCCACGAACGCCTAACTTCTCGTGCTGATTAAAGATTTTTTTATCTCCTAGGGTTTTTTGTTCGCTTCCAAGTCCGTTAACCCCTGCCTTGGGTAAAGTTAGACTGACATTTAACCGACAACTCGGCGGATTAGTCTGGGTTAGAGCTGTGTTAGTGGCACACGTGTCAACCAGGTGCCCGGACATCTGGTTGGGGTATTAACGGTTGCTTTGTCAGCCAACCGGCAGTGGACTTCCGGGCAGGTGGCGATTCTCAGCGGTATTCCCGCCGGTTGCCATCGGGAATCTTAACGCAACAAAATGATTTGTAATTATCCATTCAATTGCCCATAGTTCGGCATATGTTTGTTCCATGTGTTGGATGTACTCGTTTCTAGGGCCATGGTCCCCCACACTAACAACCTGGCCTAGGTCACCATAAGGTTAAATAATACCATTTGATCAATCAGCACATTAGGGTCCTGACCTCCCTGTCCCCCTTGCTAGTATATGTCTCTCATAAACAAGGGCACCTTGTCTTGTTGAAAGATTGGAGGCAAACGGTCATGTAGGATCTTCTTTTCTTGCTTTCACCTTTCTTCATGTGGGTATGGGCCTTATAATAAACTTTGCCAGTTGTCACAAAAAAAAGCTGGTTCCAGGAGTCCTTGATCTAAAGTGCCTCTTGAGGATAATAAAGAGGAGAAGAATCTCAAGGATCTATTTTTTTTTTTTAAATAAAATATTTCCTTATTTTCATAATAAGGTATTGTTATTATTGGACCAATTCCATGGCAAAGATATCCCTCAAGTTGTCATATTTAAGTTGAATGGAGGGAAGATAAGGGAAGATAGTTGTAAATATTATTATCCTATTTAAGTTGAATAGAGGGAAGATACTTGTAAAATATTATTGGTTAATGATATAGGTATATTTTTAAATAAGGTAGAAGGAGTGGTTAAGATAGTTGATTAATTTTTTTCCACTTAAGTTTGATTTTCCAAAATGATATGTTAAGTCTGTTGTGATGAGGCTAGAGGAATAGGTGGCTTAAGGAGTTACTTTGTTTATAGTGAATACAAGATATCTCAATTCTTTCTAGGTCATGTATTCTTAGTATATTCGGCTTGTAGATTGTGGGATATACTCTTAGTGTTACAGTGGCAGTTGGAAAGTTTGATCCTGGGCCTTGTACAAATCACTCTAACAAGTTACCGATTCACTATAGTTTAAAAAAAAAAAATACAAATACTTATCTTATCAATGCATTAGATGAGTCATTTCCATGTTTATCTCATGATCCTATTTTATTTACATATAATGTATTAAAGAGTAGGTACACCATCTTATCATCTAGGTGTGTCAAGATGAGTCATTTCCATCCTCATCCTCATGTTGTGATTTTACTAAATTTTTAAAATATGATTATAGTGCGAAAATATGAAATTATGATGAACATATATTTATTTATTTTTTAAAATTAAAATAAAATAAAGTCAATTTTGGTTGTTAATCTTTTGTTTTTTTTTAGAAATTGTGTATTTTAATTAAAACAATAGTTTCTCACCTGGATGCGGGTGAAATTAATGAAATCTAATGCTCTTAATGAATGACGGACAGGTTTGGTACTTCCAGGTGCAGAGCAGCGTGGCATCCCAGGATTTCATCCAGCACAAGATGGATAACCTTAAGAGACACAAATTTGGTAGGATTTATGTATTTATGGCTCGCTCCGTCCAAGGAGAAGCCATGGTTGTTATAATCATGGCGCCCTGGATTATTCTTCCCACAATTAGTGTTCAACCTTCATGCTCCAGGCTCTGGCTTGCTGCGGGTCTTGGTGGAAAGCTAGTCTCTGCTAACAGAGGCAAGCTTCCTGTCTGTACCTCGCTCTACTGTCTTGTGGTCTTATTTTGCTAAGGGTCTTGTTGGCAGGTTAGTCTTTGCAATCAGCGGTAAGCTTTCAAATGCCCTTGAGGTTCGAATTTTGTTGCCCTCATCGTACTCTCAGGCCTGTCTTGTGTGATCGAAGTGGTTCCCGATACCGTTTTCTTGCCCTCTCGACATTGTCCCTGGTCTTACTGTGCCTCCCCCTCAACACCACAACATGGTACGCCAGAGTTTGAGGAATCGATCTGGGGGACGCCGAGGTAGTCGAAGGCGTCCGAAGGCTAGCTGTTCCGTGGACCCTGCCCTGCCTCCTGTCAATATCCCCTCCTATCAGGTGAATTTTCCTCCTCTTAGCCCTGCTCGCAAGCCAATTCCGAACAGCGTGTTTCAAACCACTCACTTCAAGTTCCAGAGCAATCTCAATAGGCCAATGATCACCGCTCATATCACTATTATCCTATCTGAAGAAGAAAGCCAACTTCATCCTATGGTGTGCATGGCATCTGAGCCTTCTTAGAATAGTGAGCAGTTTACGGCAGAGGGAAGCCCGAAGAATCGAAAGGGAAAGATGCTCGACAGGGGCGATGCTCCCAGCGTTTCTCTGCCTCCTGAAGTCATTGCCCCGGTGGTCGGGGAAGGTAATTCCAAAGCCACTCATCACCCACGGCGAACCCAGCGGGCGAGAAGGCAGGAAACGAAGATATGTGGAATAGCATTGCGTGTCCGGTGGTGGAGGTGCCTCCGAGTGAGGACGTGGCTGTATAAGGCCACCTGGGCCTACCCAATCTTTTTTTGGTTTTGTTGCTATCTCATATGGTCAACTTCAAGCAGTTTTGTTTGCAATTCTGGTTCAGCATCTACAGCTAGATGGTTTTGTTATTCCTCTCGGGAAGTGGTAGTATAAAGATCTTCTGGATAGCTAGGGAAAGCGTCTGTCTTGCTTTCGGGTCTCTTCTTATGTTATGCTGGTCTATCTCTAGTTTCTACATCTGTTTTCTAGCTTTCTATAACTGGTTCTCCCAGATTCTCCCTATACTGGGGCAGTTTTGTTGCGTTGAGTGCTCTCGGGTGATGTTATCCGAAGCCTCAACTCCATGTAATATTATTTTACTTTTCAGTTAATAGAATTAGTCTTTGCCGAAGAAAAAAAATATATATATAGTTTCTCCATAAAGAAAAAAGAAAATTGACAACATGAATTCTAATGAGAAACTTTTTTCGGTGAAAATCACATCATAAGAAATATGTCGACCCGTATGGTTCATCGTTAGGACAAGATGGAGAATCAAATCAAGGCAATAGATTAAATAAAGAGATTGATGAGAGACCCTTAGATATTTAAGGGTTAAATAAACGGTTAGTTTTGAAAATATATATATATTATATATAGGTGTCACAAAATATTAAAATTTTAATATTATTATTTTAAATTTTAATAATTAATAAATTCAAATAATTAATTTAAGATTTAATCAACTAAAATCAAATTAATTAATAAATTCTACTTTAAAAGTCCACACATTAAATGTCAATTTTTATTAAGATTATTAAATTGAAACATAATATTAATTAATTAATGTCTAAACTAATAAAAGTCCACACACTCAAATGTCAATTTTAATTAAATTTATTTATTGAACAAATTAATTAATTAATTCTAATTTCATCCAAGTATGGTTATACGATAGACAAGATGGAGAATGTAGAGCAAGAGCAATAGATTTAAATAAAAGAGATTAATTGAGAGACCCTTAGATATTTAAGGGGTTTAAATTAAAACGGCTAATTTAAAATATATATATTATCTCAAATATTTAAAATTTTAATATTTATTTATTTTAAATTAATAATTAAATTTAAGATTAATCAATTGAAACAAATTAATTAATTAATTCTAACCATAAAAGTCTACACACTCAAATGTCAATTTTAATAAATTATTAAATTGAAACAAATTAATTAATTAATTCTAACTATAAAAGTCCACACACTCAAATGCCAAATTTAATAAATTATTAAATTGAAACAAATTAATTAATTAATTCTAACTATGAAAGTCCACACACTCAAATGTCAATTTTAATAAATTATTATAACGTGTTAAATGCTAAATAAATAAAGTGTATGTAGGAATTTATTGCTATAATTTAAATGAAAACCAATTTAGAAAAGAAAATACAAATCCTTTTGAATAACCATGAAAGAATTGAATTATTGGAAACATGCATGTCACCCAAAGGGGATGTCATCTTGTATGTTTTCTTGCCATGTATTCATGCAAGGGAGGGTGCTCCCTATCATGGGAAGTTGTGAGGGAGGTTTAATCAACCATCTCCTCGCTTTATCACCAACATTGTGTGTTGCACTCTTGTCTATGATGGCATGGGTTGAATAATCTTTGATAGATGGCATGGGTTGAATAATCTTTGATAACTGTAATTCTTTTAATTTTGAGGATGCACATCTTCTAGCTTGTTGGGTAGTTGTGTTGATATTGGTTTTGAGCATGGTCTTTTATGACTTTGGTGGGCCTTTTTTGTGGCATCATTGGGAGGAAGGAGGTTCGCTCTAGCTTGGTCTTGTTGTTTGCAAGAAAACGGAGGGTTTGTTGGGATAATTGAGGAGACTAGTTGGGAATTCAGGAAAAATCAACTATTGCAAGGACAAATTTGTGAGTGCTTTTATCAATTTGGCATATAAGGATTTTTTGTTGGTTTGTTGTAGGAATTTGTAATGAATTGGGGGCATAAATATGAGGAGAGATGCTCTGGGTGTGAAATTTCAAAGTTAAAGAGGTAGTCGATTAATCAAGAAATTGTGTCTTTAGAAGACTAATGAGTCAATGTTAGCATTGCAGTGTAAATGAAGCTCAAGAAGATGTGTGAGACAAGGAGGAAGCTTTGACTATGGAAATAGTAAGCTTTCAAGGCCACGAAATTCAAGAATTAAGGCAGAGAAATGTTCATTTCAAGTTGGTTGTAAATGAGTTATTGAGTTATTAAAGCATGGTTGAAGCTCAGGTTGACCTGTGTATTGAGCCAACTACTAATAAGGAGGGAGAAACTATGTAGCAGTGTCTTCTTGATATGGGTAAGCATATTGTTGGTCAGACCACCATGAACACCAAGCTTAAACTTTCTTAATTCTATCATTTAAATATATTGTAATGTCTTTTTAAGTATATTGCAAAGTCTACTTAGTGTTAGGAGTCTATGTTAGGATATATACTTTTAGAATCATTTTGAATCAATTAACTAGTTTAGTTAACAAAGCAATATATAGGAAGGATGTAATTTTGAGCAAGAACAAACTTTTATTAGATGTATCTAAAAACCTGATGTATTAGATGTATCTAAAAACCTGATGTATTAGATTGTTGGTAAGTGTGACTATAACATTTTGCTAAAAAAAACAAAAACAATTATCCAAAAAGACAACTTCTCAAGATGCAGAAGTGGGAGAAGTCTAGAACATAACATATATGCCCAATACTAGTTGACTTGGCAAACTTGCATTTTCAAAAGAGGTGTTTGCTAATCTTCTTTTTACCATACAAAGGAACCTCTACAACATTTATCGATGGTATTGCATAACTTTTACACAATAATATTTGCAACATCAATTACTAAATCATAATAATTACAAAATCTACATTGTTTGATGTCCAAGGGGTTATTTCAACTTGTTATTGCTAATGTTATTGGGCATCAAGTTATTTTTTTGTCGACATAGTTCCAATTTGAATCCATCAAGTTGAGGTGAACTAGTTTATGTTAACAAGTTTATTAGGGATGTCATCCAAGAATTTAGGAAAGCAATACTTAGGTTTCCTTGCAAGTTTCATTGGAAAAAAAAAAATCTACCTTGGATAAATTATTTGTGTTTGTTTATTGCTCGTTCATTGAATGGTAAGTTGGAAGGTGTTTTCAATTTTAAATATTATGGTTATCTCATGCTTTTTAATCTAAACATCAAAATTGAAGAAGCAATAGTCAATGCAACTCATTTAGTGATCATTTTAATTACTTAGAATTATATTCGCTCTATTGTATCTAATGGTTTATGGGTTACTGATTAGGATGGGGTGTCATTATGCAAACAACATAGGTTCAAACCCTTTAAAGTGTAAAGCCCCTTATATGTATGAGTGAGAGAGAGGAGCATGGCCAAAACCACCTTATCTTTCTAGTCAAATTTCATTCCAAATCCAATTGGAACAATGCTATAAGTTTAAATTTCAATGCCATGTTGGGAATTTTTCCCAGAGATCTCACTTTTTCTAGCCAAATTTCATCCTAAATCTCATTGGAACAATGTTAGAAGCCAAAATTCCAACACTATGTTGGGAATTTTTCCCATTGAACTTTTCCTGTGGGGGTTTTGGTCAATTTTAAAGACCAAACCTAAATCATTCAAATTTTAGAAAAAAAAAATGTTTGAACTTTTAACTCACCCCATGAGAGAAAAAAGAAAAAAAAAAAAAAAAGTATTAAACCTCTTTAAATTGATCATTTAATCTTTTAAATCCATGCGATTACTTGCCAAATCAATTAACTTTTAAATAAATTTAATAAGATATGTTTATAAAATTGCACCAAGACTGCCTCTCTAGGCCTAATATGGGTAGAAGATGTCGTAACGTAATTTTCTATGTTTTAAACATTTTGACTCTGGGTCAAATTACATAAATTAAAAATAAAATAGAATAAAATAACTACTAATTATAATTATCAACTAGCCTAGGTCCATCTTAACTTCGGATCTACCAAGCGTTGAGAGGGATTAAATCCCTTGAGATGCAAATCTCTTTTAGAATGAACATAAATTTCATCCTTCTCGGTAGATCAAAAGTTAAGATGGATCTAGGCTGGTATATAGACTTATATTATAATTATTATATTTAAACCTCTTAAAATTGATTTCATTTAACCTTTAAAAAATCCAACAAATATTTGACAAATCAAATTAATTTAAATCGATATCAATAAGATATGTTTGTCGTTTTTAAAATATTAAAATTAATTGCACTGAGAGGCGCTCTCTAGCTGAGTATGGTAGAGATGTTGTAACATAATTTCTTGTTTAACATTTTGACTCAGTCAAATTGCATAAATAAAACAAAACAAAATAAAATAATTACTAATTATAATTATCAACCAGCCTAGGTTCATCTTAACTTTGGATCTACCAAGCATCGAGAGGGATCAAATCTCTTAAGATGCAAACCTCTTTTAAAGTGAAGAAAGATTTGATCCATTTCGGCGCTTGTTAGATCTCGAGTTAAGATGGATCTAGGTTGGTTTAATTGTTAATTTTAATTTTTAGTAATTCTAATTATAAATATAATTATTAATTTTATGTTTTATTTTTTTTATTTATTTTGACTGAGTCAAAATGTAAACATAGAACATCCCTACCATATTGTGATCAAAATGTTTACATAGGAGTTAAGGCCTCACAATTGCCCCAAAGGTGCAAAGACCGCACCAAAGGAATAGATTGGTTTCGGAAGATCATCTTCCACAAGAATAAAGCCAAAAACAACTCATAATTAAATTTTAGAATTCAAAATCAGCTACATAATTTCAAAAAAAGTTTTTTAATAACACTAAATAATCATAAATTTTATTTATAAAATACAAATAACTAAATAAATTTAATTACATTCACCATAACGATGACAAACAAATATTCATTTTTACTCAAACTTTACATGCACACAAAATTTGTAATAAAAAAACCTCTAAATCTTACACCCTAATTAATTTTAAATATAGAATTTCAAAATAATAAACAAGATTTTCACAATTTTACATGCTAACATTTCACCCTATTTAATTTTACATAGTGTGAATGCGTACTCCAGCGTTTCTTTGACATTGGTGTGCTCGTCACCGAAAGGCCTTAAGAGATGCATAACAAGGCCATTGGCGTTATATTTCAAGCATTGGAAAAGCCAGTTCCAACTTTGCCTTCACACTGCAGAAAGACATTTACAGTAGGCAAACATTTCTACCGCGTTGCCTTTTTGAGAAACCGTGTTTGTGACTAGCCAATGATATATTTATTATTATAATTCTTGTTTTGTTTATGGAAGATGCGCGTGACGAACTATTATTGTGGCTTTTGTGTTATTTTGTGTGATTGTCGAGGCTATTGGTGAGATAAAATAAACCGCACAGTATTATTCCAATGGCATTGTCTATTGACGCTACAAATTCGCCCAAACGACAAATTTATTACCGGAATCTGGTAAATAAAAAATTCAAAAAAACTGAATCTTGGAGTGTTTGAATCTTTTTTTTGATGGTGGAAATGGATTCAACACCATAAAGAACCCTTGTGGCATCCAAAATCCTGAAGGTTTTATAAAGTAATTATGCTAAATTATATTTTCAAAATTCAACCAAGATGAGGAGGAATGAAAATTAGGGGGAAAATATCTATGTGATGCAAGAAATGCAAAGTAATTCTCTTAAATGACTTTTTTGAAATCTAAACAAAATGTAGTTCCATTTATTTCACTAAGGGATTGGAATGGAGGTAGTATGAGCTAAAATTACAAAGAAAGGGGACCATAAACGAGCAAGAAACCTGGCATTGGGAACACTTATGGGGATCTTGAGCTCAAACTCGACTGGAAACCCTAGGAAGCCATTAAAATAGTCAAAGGTCACATGTGCATCATGTCTTACATTTGTCGACCAACTTATCTCCATGTTCGAAGGCACTTCTCGGTTTGTTCAACAAGCAACTAAAGATCGCCTTAATGCCATTAAGAGAAGTGTGAGAAAAAATAATTGTTCATTACTACTATTATTACTCTCATTATTGTGTTCATTTTTGCAAATCTTCGTGTTAACGACTTTGCTCTTCTGCTAAAATGGCAGATGTGAAATGTGGCAGAGGCTTTCATGGTGATGTTTTTTGAAATGGGTTTGATGTGAATGTTGTGGTTAGTGGTGTGCATATTGACATGTATGCAAAATGTGGGCATATAGAGGTTGCAAAACGAGTGTTTGACAAAATGCCAGAATGAGATGTAGTGTCATGCAGTACAAAAATTTTAGGTTATGTGCAAAATGGTCAGGTGAGAAGGCCCTAGGGCTCTTGTGCAAAATGCAGAAGGTTAGGTTTAGGCTGGACAAGTTTACTTTTGGTAGTGCTCTTAGTGCATGTGCCAGCCTTGAAGATCTGGATCTAGGAAAATAGGTACATGCCTGACTTATTGTAACTAGAATTGAGTCGAATGTAGTTGTGGTGAGTGGGCTTATTGATATGTATGCTAAACACGGGAGAATTGATGGTGCATAGCAGGGGTTTTTCAGAATGGTGGAACATAATGTTGTGCCTTAGACTGCCATTTTGATAGGGTATTATCAGAATGGGTATATTGGGGAGGCCTTGAAGTTTTGTTACCAAATGCAAAAGGCTTGGATAAAGAAAGACTAGTGCACTTTAGGCAATGTCTTAGCCACCTGTGCTGAACTTGTAGCTCTGCAACAAGGTAAGAAATTCAAAGTGATCCAAATGAGTAGATCTTGGGGAAGTAGGTCGAAGAACTAACCTCAACCAAGAAGAAGGCCATCGTCTGACTATGTCTCTCCTCTGCTTTCACGCATATGATAAGAACCCAAAGAATGTTGCCTAACTCTCGTTGTGAAGAGTCAATCGATCATGAAGTTGCTTCTGAGTGTAGATACACATTTATACAGGTGAATCAAACTGTAAATGAAAAAACCCCTAAAAATATGAGGTGAATTCAACCATAGCCTTGATTTCTAGGAATGGTAGAGGGCAAAATAGCCCCTAACCAATGCCATTGCTAAAAATCGGGGGCGACAGGAAGCAATTTCCACCTACAAACAATATTTTCAAGGTGAGTCGGGGCTTGGAATGAAATTTGGAGAGGCAAAATCACGTTTTATCAGGCTTATCTTTCATAATATTGGTAGCTAAAATACAATATTTATTTATTTTTTAAATTTTTTTGGGTGAACTATAGAAAAGGGGTGTAATATAAAAAAATTGCCCCTCCAAAATATAAAACTCCTTAAATTTTGCCCATGGGCTAAGATTCGCCCCTAAAATTTTCTATGAAATCCATGTTAGTTTCAATGAGGAACCATAAATCTCATACATAGTTTTTTTTTTTGTGTAAATCGAACTATTCTATTATAATACAAAAAGTTACAGAGAGTTACATTTTCCGCCAAAATTGGCTACATGGACAGGATGACAATTCGAATCTGAAACTGAGCCTGAGAGGGAGGACTGTGAGACCGTCCTCGTTTCCCCCACTAGAACCATAACTGAAGACTCCAAAAACTGAACCTGCCACTCCCTGAAACACGAGGGAGGAGGTTGCAGACCCATACAAAAACTGAGAAGGCAGAATCAACATTACAGACCCATACAAAAACTGATAAGGCAGAATCGACATTACAGACTCGGATACATAAACCATGATTGACACAGACTTTGCAGAAATGAACATAGACCTGGACTGACTACCAAAAACGACAGGTGCCGCTTTGCAAATTTGCAAAAATGAACAGAACAAAGCCATACCACCATAGAAGCCCAGACCGCGCGCCTAGGTACGAGGATTTGGAGGCTCCTCCACCATCGGGGGGATGAAAGTGTCGTGTGGCTCCTCCACCACCGGGCAGCCGTAGGAGTCTGAGGCACTCGTGTCGGTGTAGGGCGCAGTGTTCCTCTCAGGCTCGCTTGGTCCCGCATGGTTTCTCGCCACCTCACCCGCGGCTTCCTGAGGCTGTAATTGTTGAGCAAGAACAGGCGATGGTGGCCTTGGATCAGCTGGGGCTCCAGGTCGGTCTTGGTGCTCGCATTTTTCAATGCGCACTGTGACGAAATATACAACATTGTCCAGGATGCAGGGGAACATGAAACGGGCTGATGGGTGCCCTCCAAAGGGACATACTGCCGACCTGCCCCGTCCTCTACCTCGTCCTCTCCCTGTGCGGGCATGTGGAGAGAGAATTTCCTCTGAGGACGCAGAGGAGTGTGGAGACGAGGCTCTTGCTCGGCCCCTGCCTCTTGAGCCACCACGCCGACAGGCTCCACGTAGCTATTCTCGAGGCATGATACAACGCTAACACTGACAGAGGCAGGGCCTGAAACAGAACCACACCAGGACAGAGGCCAGGCCTGAAACAGAACCACACCCGGAGAGAGTGCTCCAGCTAAATGACCCGACCCGTACCCAGAAAAAGCAGGAAGTCCAAGAAATGTCCCTCGAACCAAGGCCTCAAGAGCCGAGGGCCGAGGTTGCTGGACAATCTTTCTCCCACACCGAGCAGACATCCAAGAATTGAATACCCCCCTCCCAAACCAAACCAGACAACCAGACAACCAAACAACCAGGGTTACGCTTACCAGACAACCAAAGATGCACTCACCAGAGCTATTGTTGCGTCTTACCAGCTTTCGCAGACCAGAGAACACTCCGCTCAGCCAAAAAACCAGATAACCAGATAACACCCCGCTCGACCAGCTAACACTCCGCTCAACCAGATAACCAGATAACACCCCGCTCGACCAGAGAACACCCCTATCAGCCAGATAATCAGAGCTTCGCTCTCCTGAACCAGAGAACACCCCGCTCAACCAGAGAATACCCCGCTCAGCCAGATAGCCAGAGCGTCGCTCACCTGAACCTCTCGAATGCCTTCCGCTCGGCGTCGAAGTGCCGCCTCTCGACGGTCTAATACCCCTGCCCACTTGCCGGATTCTGCCTGCATTAACTATGGCCGGACTCCTTCGCGAGTCTTCGGCCCATCTGTCAAGAGCTGGCGGCCATTTGTCATTGAATGACGCCGCCGGCTCATCAATGCCATGGTCATTCACCCGCAGCCGGGGAAATCTCATACATAGTTAGTTGTTATAACAATGTAATTTTGTTTTCTAATAATAGAATTTTTTTAATTAAAAAATAAATAAAATGTTGAGCTCCACCTTTTAATACCGAAAATCCAACTTTAGAACTTAAAGTACACCCAAGGTCATAAAAAGAAATCCAAACCCAATCATGCATAAAAATATCTTAAAATTGCTATTTAATCAAGTAAATTAAAATTAAAATGTCACCAATAAAAATATTAAAACTATCAAAGGGGTTTGGTAGCCAAGCTTCATCACTCTTTCCACCGGGTAGAGGAATAACAAAAGTAGTGTAACAAATATAAAATAAATGACTAGTAACCACCGATTAACATTAATAATTATAAATATGAATTAAAACCCAAAAAAATACATCTCTTGTGAATATTGTAATATGCAAAGTAGATGGACAACAATATTATAAGAAGAAATTCATAACATAAACATTTATATTATAATTATATAAACCATTTATAAATATTTTCAAAGTTAAATAAATTTGAAAGGTGACTCATTTACATTAATCAAGGAAAATAAAGCATTTCATTCTGTAGGCTATCTTTTTTTTTGTAAGCTTGGTAGGACCTTTCTATTCATTTTCTGTCAAAAAAAGGCAAGTTACAACCAAATTCTAACTGGTTAGGTGGCCTCAACCTGCCCAGAGGGAAACCAAGTATGTTAGCCACCTATCAGCATGATAAGCCATCCAAAAACAAAATATAATAAGTTTGTTAATCCAAGCTAAAAAAGTTTGATTTCCCTTATACTCCCTAACATCTAGATAACTATAAACATATTGAAAATAGTGAAGCATACAAGAAAATTCAAAATGAGATGTGATACACCAAACTACTCATCATCAGTTGAGTCAATAGGAGTCAGATCCTTTTCACTTGACCCTGGAAGTTATGTTTGCGGAATGCATGGGATATGTTGTTGAATGTGGCTGAGGTAGACATTATGCTTCTAGAGTTGAATTTAATCTGCTGGAAATCCTTATTGTAATCTGGGAATGTCTGAGAGGACGTAGTTGAGCCTGAAGGGATATGATCCAAAGCTTTGACCAGGAGGTTCTTCATCATCCAATACAAGTGAATAGTATGTTTATATTGAGAATTTCTTCCCCGAGAGTGCCCTAGGTTAGGCACCAAGTTCTGCCAATCATCCAAATCGATGTCCAATATACAAACTTTCTGGTTCAACTCCTCTTCCCATTGTGCTATGAGATGGCAGACCTAGGCATAACCCTCATGATATGTAGTAGTAGCTTTATCAATAATGTGGGAGGTTGACTTATGCCCACGAGATTTACATGTAGAAGTGTTGGGTTTACAAAACTTAGTGTCATTTTTGGGCTGCTTCTTGAGACCACAGGAACCCTAGGTGGTCTTACCCTTCCCTGCAGCAACGCGAGCCATGGCTCGGGAATGATGGACCAAACTGAAATCAATTGTCTTGAACCCTATTGGCCGGCCCAAGGCGAGCCAATACCCAAGACAAATATGCTTCCATGGGTCGCACCGAACCAAGGGACCTGCCAATTTAACCAAATGTGAGAGCCACAATCCATACAGAAACTAACTCTATCTCCTTTTGCATACTGGGAACCTAATATAAAAATAATCCCATGGCCTAGAAACTTGAATCTGAATATGCCCAAAACATCAGAGGGTATAATTATAAACAAAACCACATCCATACCAAAACCTTGAAAATGCAGGGCCGAGACAACAGATTTCCAAAGGAGAAGCAAAGCTAGTGCACCAGGGATAGAAGCATAAAGGTCAGGTTCAGCCCATAGGCCTTACCTAACAAATGCCCGTATGAGCCAACAAAATTCCAAAGAACACAATCACCATAATACTAAAAATGAAAGAGCCTTCAAACAATTATGAAACGTTAGTATACGAGTCATGGCAATGCTCCTTTGAGACCATCCAATTCAATGCATATTGCTTCTTCCCAAAAACCAATAGAAAAATATAACAAGCCATAATAGCAGGGATACATATGATGGGACTGAAAACATACCCGATAAAGGTGGCTTGTGCCCACTGTAAGTGAACCAATGCATAACAAAAGACCTCGAAGGACTCCTCCCCCAAGCTTCCAAGTTGCTCAGACCATAGTATATGCAAACAAGAATCACAAACAAGGGACTTACCAAATTTACCAGCGAAAAGGCCGAGAACTTGCTTCCTGGTTATGTTGTTGCCACCTTTAGGTATGGCATTACTTGAGGCCATGTGTGAGGCCACCGCTCCATGTGCCTCGTGCATGTGAAGGTTGGTGAGGGATCTCCTCGGGATCCTAATAACATACATCAATCGTTGGCGGGACCAAATCGATCCAACTCTCGCCCTGATCGGGGATGTTGTGTTGTCTCTTGGTTAGATTGTTGACTTTCCCTAATATCCTACTCCAGGATTTCATTTAGGGGATTCAAATCACCCTTAAGGGGTCGGGGCGGCCAGGACATCTCTATGGATATGCCCGAGTGAGAGCAACCTCAATTCACTAGGAAATTTGCAGCTTTGTTTCCTTCTCTCTACACATGGGGAGTAAGGATGTACTCAAAGTTTGGGAGGAGCTCACCCACTTCCTACACTAATCGAGCAATAAGCCAATTGTGGCTAATCTTTTCCCACATTGCTCCCTGGTTCATCTTTTTTATGATTTCAATCACCAGTTTTGAATCTCTTTTAATCACTAGCTTTTTGTATCAAATTCTAATGGTTGTAAGGAGGCCTTGTTTAACAACATTCAATTATGCCACATTGTTGGTTGCAAAACCATAATCTATCGCAAAAACTAGTCTCGTCCTCTTTTGTGAATCCCCGAAGACACCTCTAAAATCAGTAATCCCCGGATTGCCTTTAAAGGCACCATCAAAGCTTAACTTAATGAAATATTCCAGAGGAGCAGAAAAGTGTTGAGGCGACACAACAGGGCCAACTAGAAGTTTCCACAAGCTCAAGGAAATCATATTTGGGGACATATTCAACAAGGTTAGAATTCTAGCTTTAGTATGTAGGTTATATTTAATAAAGCCTTCTATCGAAATCTTTTTCCTGAGAGGTTTATTTTAATAAATTCTTTAATACATTGTTTGTTTAAATATTATATGTTTTGGAGTTGTTGGTTGGAATTTGGAAAAAAAACTTGTCAAATTTTGATTATTATTATTTAAATTATGTTTTTCACTATATATATGGATTCAACACCTTCAAAAATCTTTGATACACTCTGAATGTGAAGACTTCACAACTCTAACTTGTGATTTCAACAAATCCCTACCTTATTCTAGGAAAATTAGATAAGAAAATATGTCCAAAAAAAACTTCCAAAATCTATAAAATATAGACTACGTCTATAGTTTAATTTTTTTTTTTATTAAATTAAGTATATCTTAAAAAATATTCTATAATTATTAAATTCAAATCAATAAAAATTAATGAATATATTTTCCTAAATAAACAACCCCTCCCTATCTATTAGTGTAATTATTAAACTTTGACTTATTGAAGAACATTGTCAATGAGTACCAGCTATTATTACCATGTATGTCTCTTTGTTTTCACATAATTCAATTTTTCAACTAAAATTGCACATTGTGTTCAACCATTGCGTTTTGATAATCATTGAAGGCTTTGTCTCGAACTCAACCATGGCACAACTATATTTTGGATGCTGTCAAACCATAAGGACAGGTTGCAGCAAAAATAAGATGCTTCTTAAACAAAAAAATTAAGATGCAAAGAAGACACTACCACCTCAGTGGAGGCATTAAAAGTATCCACCCACATAAAGCAAAATTATTGCAAATCGGAATATAATAGAAGTTTCAACGATCTTCACTTACTATAAAATCCACTTTCCTCCTTAGTTGTAAAGTGCTTGAAAAATATTAAAGTAGAGAATTGTAAAGTATATATATATATATATATTACTTAGTTGTAGGTGATAAGAATCCCTTGATGATTCATTCTTTCCGCATTGATGACCCTGTTTGGAAATTGTATTCCAACCATAAATTAGTCCAATTAATATTTGATGATTAGTCAAGTGACAACATTTCTTTCACATGTAATGTCTACTTTAATTTGATTTGGATGCTATATAAAAAAAAAAAATGCATCTTTGCTTTTGCATATCTATAATCAATATAAACACAATACTTTATTATTACAATGGGTTGATATTAATTCTATAATATATTACTAATTTATTAATTTATTTTTGCTTATCTTATGTTTGAAGGTTAAATTATAGTATTTCCATCTTCATAGTTCAAATTAATGTCACAAATACTATTATTCCTCTTGATTTGGTTGAATTGTCATGACATGTTGGATTGTTGGTAATTGGGGTAAAAGAATATCATAAAGTTTCTCATGATTAATGTCTCGTCGATATATATGTGAGCAATACTTAAAAAATGTACCATAACAATGTTTCACTGACTGAGTTTGGCAGGCTAGAGTGGACCGTACTGAGAAGAGACAAGCTCAACAAATGGAAGTCATGAATTTGCCCATGAATGATGATATTGTCATTGTCCATGTCAACAAGAACTCAAAAATAATGGAGGAAAATATGGGCAAATATTTTGTTGTTGAAGTTTTGCCAAGCTCCCAATAGTTGGAGATAAATAAACACAATAGTTGGAGGCCATTCGTTCCCAAAATGATCTCAAGGCCCACTCCACTTATGCAATGAATTCATTCATTGAATCATACTCATCGCCCCCCTATAAATAAATTCGTATACAAAGGCATTATCAATTGTGCTTCCTCAGCTCATACTTACACTTTAAACTTCTTGCTGCAAGTAATTGCAATCACTCCCAATTTATGGTGTTGATATTTTTTCCCTCAAAATCTATTTTTTGCGGCATTGATTTGTTGTTGAAGTTCTGCCAGACTCCCAATTGTTGAAGATAAATAAACACAATAGTTGGAGGCCATTCATTCCCAAAATTATCTCAAGGCCCACTCCACTTGTGCAGTGAATTCATTCATTGAATCATACTCCTTGTCCCCCTATAAATAAATTTGTATACAACCTCATTACCAAGTGTGCTTCCTCAGCTCATACTTACACTCTAAACTTCCCACTGCAAGTAATTACAGCCACTCACAATTTCTGGTGTTGATAAATTTTCCCTCATAATTTGTTTTTTGTGCCATTGATTTGGCCTTGTGATACTGCAATCTACAGTCGTTGTTGTTGTAGTGAGAGATTACTAATATTGCAAGTGCTATGAGCTTGAGCATCCAGAAGGAGACAATAACTGCCAGTGGAGGCAGAAGCAGAAGAGAAGAAGATGACATCAGCACTGTTGTGTGCACTCTACATGGATCTGGTGACGAGAGATGAAAAATTTTTGAACGAATGTCATTTAATAGGGAAAACAGTAGATGGACAGATGTCAAAATGAGATGAAAAGAGTAGACAATTCCTAGCCTAACCAATTTAAAAAGGGAACACCTTCGATGTAATTACTTATGAACCTTAAATATAAAGATTTTTTTTAATAAAAAATGGATAAGTTGAGGGGAAACCATTTTACCCAATATTCATCACCACCCCCACCTAGTGGAAAGTGGCCAAGGGTGGGGCGAAATACTAATTAAAATCTAATATTATTACATTTTACCTAATATTTTTCATCACCCCCTGAGACTAAATATTACATTTTACTCAATATTTCCCCTCACCCCTACTAATTTTATTGTTGAGTTTGTTTACTTTTAAACTTCAAATATAAAGAAAAATAACAATATAAAGTAGATCAGTTGGGGGGAAATATTGGTAAAATGTAGTAATATAGTATTATATTTTACCCAATAATTCTCACAACCTAGTACAAAGTGGATGGAGGTAGGCAAAAATATTAATGTAACAATTATATTTTACCTATTATTTCCCCCACCTCCTCCCCTCACCCAAGCGCACCTTCATAGTTAAGCTTATTCATTTCTAAACTTACCATCATAGCTCTATTTCTATAACACAATATTACACAAAAATTAAGAGAATATATTACAAATATTATATTAAAGTTATTGTCATTAGAATGAAGAAGTATTTATTGTTTTGTAGGTTGTACAATCCTGCTTAACCCTACTCTTCTTAAAAACACCTTCTTGAATCACCAAATAGCCTTCAAGAGTGCGATGAGTAATTCTCACCATTTATGGCAGGCCACATGCATCTATAGCCCTCGGTCCTCTCTTTGCTTGCCATAGTCACATGGGAAACATGGGAGCTAAATCCAAATCTTGTTCATGCAGTAGCTGCATCAAGAAATGTACAAACTACTCACATTTTCATGGACAACATAGGGATACACAATAGCATAAATCCACTCTTAGAAATTATATACTATTCTCTTCCCATATTCCTGGTCTTTCCAGTGAATCAACTATGTAAAATTGGAGGAGATTTTATTAAAAACATAATCACCTTGAACGAAACCCCAAAAATACAAGAATTCAAACTCTAATATAGAACTATAGCGAGAATAACACTAAATCAGGAAGCTCTGAAGCTTCTATGCATATATACACATTATGTATTCATTTATTCAACGGTAGAAACAACACATACAAAAAGACATAGGACCACTGAATAGATCCATATAAATTCCTAGCATGAAAATATCCATAAAAATATTACATGGATTCAGTGTCTGTGACACCCTCCTCCCACATCTACCTAAGTAACTGGCCAATCGGGGTAAACATGTGATGAGAGGTTATTGTGATTGGATTCAACCTCCTATGTGACCTTAAGGAAATGGAATCGACGAAAACACAACATACATAACTTCCACATCAGCTACAAGACCCTTGAGAACCATGCCAACAATTCAGACAGCTTGCCCCTAGGTCCCACTGAAGTTTTTGATCACTTGACCTCTGGACGCTTTCATGCTATGGGCATGCCAACATCTAGGGACCTCTGGACGCTCTCACAGGCCTACAAACCAGTGTTTAGGGACCATTTTGTCCATTTTTGTGCCATCATCCCCGTTATTTGAGCCACTTCTTCATGCTTCGAGCCCAAGTCATTGCCCATAATGGAATGACATCTCCAAAACAGTAAAAAAACAAGGAAAAAATGATGCAAAAGCAATTAATTGAACAAGCCCTTAACCAGACCCCTACAAGCCATGATAGGCATTTCGTCAAACATATCACAAACATGTAATCTACACGTTTAAACAACAGATTTAAGCATAGGAATCTTGTACTTATCTCATAATCAATAAGAACCATTTTCCCTCATGTCATTTATTGCATTATCATCTATTAGGTCATAAATACATTGTCCATTCATTTACAAGTAAAAGAATTATGAGAGCCATACATAGTTGTTGTCATAAAACATATACATAACCAACATAGTAACAATAGAAATACCATAAATGCATCAGCCATAGAATCCACATATAAACCAATACATTTACACATGAAAACTAAAGGGATAAATTTCTCATTAATGAATGTAGAAACCATTCAGGGATGGGACTACCACATTCCACCCAACCATAGATTGGCTGATCCAAATCTCTCTTCAGCCAACTGTCCCCTTGCCATATTCCAAGCATAAGCGTGGGACTCATAACCAACTGAAGATAACCAAAAAGCATGGATGCTATAGGAGTTCTCCACCTACACCATGAGGGATATGAGTGCCTCCTAGTCTTTCAGGCTTTATCGTAATCCATAGTCTAATCCAGGGATCACTAGGCCCTACACCTAGACCCACTCTCAAGGCTTTACCGTACATCCCATACAAGGACTATTAGGCCCAACGAAGAGAAATCCACCTCTTGGCTTTATCGTATATCCCACCACTCACTGGCAAAGATTCCTAGGCCCACCGAGGCACACAATCTTGGCTTTACCACAACCAATAGTCTGGCTTAGGGGTTACTAGGCCAGTGGCTTTACCATGATCCACAGTCTAGTTTAGGGACCACTAGGCCATATGTTTGTCATTTTGGAGATCCACCCCACTCAACTTTGAATCCATCTGGAAATCCAACTCAACCGAAGCATGAGAACCCATCTCATCAAGGTTATCAAGAAATGGCAAGGATAGGCTGAAAAATACTCTCACACCTGGCAAACCCATGCCATAACAACAAAATAACCACATGTAATACCATGCATGCCAAATCTAGCAAGGAAATCACACATGCAAATCAATACCTATAAAGAATCTTGTTGTAGCTGCTTGATCCTGATTTTCCTTGCTTGATATTCACTTCCTCTTGCCTTTTTTTCCTTTCTTGATCCAATGCCCAAGTGCTCCAAGTAAAATTTGTGTCCAAAAGTGAGAGAGAGAGAGGAGAATAATGAGAGAGCTCCAAAACTAAACTGACAAAAGGTTACCAATTGATCCTCAAAATCCTTTTTATTAATGAGGCCTCTATTTTCGCATGCAACCTGTGACCTTTCACCTCCCTTTTCTCTTAATTTCCATTATTTCCATAAATAAATGTGCCAAAAATTCCATTTGCCTTTCCAAAGCCTTAGCAATTGCCTTTACCAATTTTCTTAGCCACAATAAACCAAATGAACACCCCCCAGGATGTTTTTCCCAACATTCGGCTTGGAATAAGTGTCCCATCAACTGTGGTTATTATTTTTAACTTTTATTACATGGAATTTTTCACCAAGTTTGTTATAGAACCCTCCCCTTTGGGGGACATTGTTCTCGATGTTCAATCACACATATACCTCAACAAAAATGCTAGAAAGAAGACATACTGTTGATGGAGCTTTATAACATAGCTCGATGCAGTATTTACAATGATCACCCCGTTGAATGCCAACCCACATGACAACATAACTACATGACAACATAATTGTAGAAATTCTGCAAACTCTCTACAAATCTACCTCTAAGACCATGTAGAAAATATGACTGTAGATTAACCCAATAATGCAATATACCAAAGCAAAATACTATAATCTACTTCTACTATCAATTTGTGGAAGCTTAAAGATCGAGCTCAATCGAGTTGAACAAATATAACCAAAACAAGAAGAATCAATGCACAATACGCATGAAAATACTTTGGCGAAAGCCTTAGCTAAAAAGCCCACTATTTGTATTATCATACAAGGTGGAAATACATAGGAATTATACAAAGCCTTAGCTCTCACAACTATCCAACTCTCAGTACAATCCTCTCAGATGCTCACAGGCAATCCTGGCTTCTCACAAGCCTTCTCCTGTGCCCTCCAAGCTCCTATTTCCTTGCACTGTTCCTCTGGGATGATCTTCTCCAACCAAGTGGAAAACTGATCTCACACCCTGTATGAAATACGCAATCCTCAAGGAACCTTCTGCATGCATGAGTTTTCTTCATAGGAAAACACATGCAACTGATAGCACACTGTCCTTGACATTTAGCTCAATTGGGTCTTTCCCAGAATAGACATGCATGAGTTTCTAATGAGGGAATCTTCAGTTAACTGGAATAGCACTAGTTGAGTGCATGCGTGCATCAACTGCCTGATAACTCACCATTAGTTCCTCAAACAATTTCAAACTAATTGAACTGGACTTAACTCAATAAACTGAGTCAACTAATTACAACTCAAATATAACTCAATCTTATCTCCTTAATTAAGGGATAATCTCCTTAATTTAACGGATAACTGTTGCATGACTTTAGAAAGACTTCTAACTTGAATTTCTTCAACTAATTAATCCATAATGAATTAATTAATTATTTCCAAGCAGCTAGTGAGACTAAATTTGATTTTAATTCACAATTTTAATTCAAGGACAAATTAAAATTGGAATATTCTGGATTCTATGTTTATCATTTGTTGTTGCTATTTTCAACACTCCCTATCAACAAGAAAGGAATTCAACTCAATCCCGATCGTGAACCTTTGGAATGTTATTCATACAACACTTCTCTCTAGTGTTGTTGCTTCAGCAACTCCAGAAACAAAAAAAACATCCAACCTGAATCAGTATGATGCATTTTTCATCAAAGTCTCTGACTGTTATTGCCTCTGTCAACTGAAAACTTTGCGCTTCTACTGACTCTGCCTTTCTGCACTGTTGTCAATCCTTCGCTGCACTCTTCGGTATCTGACTGCTCTAGTCTATGTCACTTTGATCTCTGACTGCATTAATCCCACTAATTCCTCCCGCTACTATGTACTCCAGGCTCCCGTAGCAAGGTATGATCCATGAGATAAAACCTCTCAATGGACCCTGCCGAATTTTAGCCTTCTTGGGACTATCACTTCACATCACCCCACCTCACACCTAGAGGTATGGCTACATGTGATCCCTCTGCCCACTTCTACAATTGTGGCTCCTCCACAATTGTCTGAGACTTCTTCTAGGACTGCATGTTGAGAGGTAATTTACTCTCCCTCTCAACCACCAAGTCTCTAACATTTTCCTTGTTCCTCAAGGCTTTGCATGCATCTTGAAACTTAAGAGCATACAGGTTCTTGACTCGTGAACCGATCTGTTTCACCTACCTCGTGGTGATGTGTCTAATGAACGCCTTTCCTTTACTGAAGACAACATCATAGCTTTTGTCCTCCAACATCGCAACTGATACCAAATTCTTCATCAGTTAAGGTACATACTTCACATCTATCAAGGTGATAGGAGCTCCATGCTCCCTCTGAAAAACAACCCACTCCTGAAACACTATACCTTTCGTCATCACCCATCTCTATCTGCATCTTGAGGTCTTTCTCCTCCAAGGTACTGAATAAACTTTTATCATCGGTCATGTGGAATGAGGCTCCACTGTCAAGATACCAAACACAACCCATCATCAATGACACCATGCATGCGATGAGGGTAAAGTCCATTTCGAATTGAGAGGCCAATGCCTCACCTTCCGATCCTTCCGTGGATCCCTTCTTGGACTTCCTCGATGGGCAATTTGTTGCATAATGTCCCATCTCAATTGAAGTATGATATGAATTCGATTTGCACCTGCAACGCCGAACTTCAAACTTGAAATTCTCTTCTCAGTATGCTATTCACAGCGCCAGTAAAATTTTCTCTGAATGTAGAAATTCTACAAATTCTCTACAAATCTACCTCTAAGACCATGTAGAAAATCTGACTGTAACTTAACCCGATAATGAAATATACCAAAGCAAAATACTATAATCTACTTATACTATCAATTTGTGGAAGTTTAAAGATCGAGTTGAATCGAGTTGAACTCATATAACCAAAAGAAGAAGAATCAATGGACAATACACATGAAAATACTTTGAGGAAAGCCTCAGCTAAAAAACCCACTATCTGTATTATCATACAAGGTGGAAATACATAGGAATTATACAAAGCCTTAGCTCTCACAGCTATCTATCTCTCAGTACAATCCTCATAGATGCTCACAAGCAAACTTGGCTTCTCACAAGCCTTCTCCTCTGCCCTCCAAGTTCCTATTTCCTTGTGTTGTTCCTCTGGGATGATCTTCTCCAACCAAGTGGAAAACCGATCTCACACACTAATCTCACACCCTGTATGAACTACGCAATCCTCATGGAACCTTATGCATGCATGAGTTTTCTTTATAGGAAAACACATGCAATTGATAGCACATTGTCCTTGACATTTAGCTCAACTGGGTCTTTCTCAAAATATACATGCATGAGTTTCTGATGAGGGAATCTTCAGTTAACTGGAGTAGCACTAGTTGAGTGCATGATGCATCAACGGACTGATAACGCACCATTAGTTCCTCAAATATTTTGGAACTAATTTAACTGAACTTAACTCAGTAAACTAAGTCAACTAACTACAACTCAAATATAACTCAATCTTATCTCCTTAATCAAGGGATAATCTCCTTAATTTAAGGGATAACTGCTACATGACTTCAGAAAGACTTCCAAGATGAATTTCTCCAACTAATTAATCCATAATGAATTAATTAATCCATAATGAATTAATTAATTATTCCCAAGCAACTGGTGAGACTAAATTTGATTTTAATTCACAATTTTAATTCAAGGACAAATTAAAATTGGAATATTTTGGATTCTATTTTTATCATTTCTTGTTGCTATTTTCAACAATAATAAAATGACAACTTGACACTGATGCCTCTTATTGGAGCTTTATAACATAACTCATGGCGGTATTTACATCCATATACATATGTGAATATACCAAAACATCATCAAAATATATACCAAAGACATGTACCAAAATACCATACCAAAATTGCTTTGCCTCAACCGATAAACAAGGAAGTATACATAGCCCACATCTGATCGCCACTCCCATGTAGCTTCATCGGGTCCAAAGTGCTTCCATTGCACTTTAACTTGCTCGATTCCTTGGTTTCAGAGCATGAGCACCTTTTTCTACAATATACACTAAGGCTCCCGTTGTAATTCTCCATCTAGTTCCACCTACAATACAGACCAGTAAAGCACGTGATTAACATCTTTAACATACTTCTTAAGCAACGATACATTGAAAACATCATGGAATTTCACTGTCAAGGCAGTGCAAGTCAATAGGCTACTGGTCCAATCCTCTCAATAGTACTAAAGGGTGCACAAAATCATGGTGCCATCTTGGCACATGATCCAATTCGCAAGGAGATCTTCTTTGGTTTGATGCGCAAGTACACCTGTTCCCCAACCTGAAACTCCTTGAACAACCTGTTCCAATATCTTGTTGACCCTCTCTGTTTGTCCGTCCTCAACATGTCCTCCAATAGCTTGTTGACCCTCTTTGTTTGTCCATCAGTTTGTGGATGATACGTTGTACTGAAGGCCAAATTTGTGCCCAAACCTACAAACAACTCCTTCCAAAACTTGGAAGTGAACTTTGTATCCCTGTCCAACATAATATTTTTTGGAACACCATGAAATCTGACCACATCTTTGATGAATACATGTGATACATTGCTAGATGAGAATGTAGACTTCACTGGAATGAAGTGCGCAACCTTTGTCAACCTGTCCATAACAACCATGATGGAATCATGATGTCTCACTACCCTTGGAAAACCTATGATGCATTCCATGGAAATGACTTCGCATTTCCACTTTGGAATTTCAATCGGTTGTAGCAGTCCACCTGGATGCTTACACTCTACCTTCACACGCTAACAATAAAAACACCTAGCCACAAACTCTGCTACATCCCTCTTCAAATTCAACCAATAATAAAATTTCTTCATTGCAGTCAATGTTTTCTGATAACCTGGGTGATCTAAATATGGTTTCGCATGAAACTCTCTCAAGATCACCTTCTTGAGCTCACTACTGTCTAGCACAAATATCCTGTCTCTGAATCTAACCAATTCGTCTGTCGTAAGACAATAGTCCACATCCTGTGCACCTACACTTGTACCTGTACCTGTATCACTACATGTACTTGTACATGTACCTCTACCTCTACCTGTACCTATACTCTACTGCAATCTGTGCACAATCTCCATATACCTGACATCCTACTGACCTATGTGCAAGATCTTATCCTATAATTCTATGCCATAGGAGGTCATAGCTACTAAGTGATTTACCTGTCCCTGCCTACTAAGAGCATCTGCCACCTTGTTCTCCTTTCCTTTGATGTGCCTAATCTTGAAATCAAACTCACTAATCGTGGTGATCCATCTAGCCTGCCTGGCATTCAGATTCGGATGGTCAAACAAATACCTCAACTCAATATGATTACTCATCAGTACAAACCTCCTACCAAGAATACAGTGCCTCCACATCTTCAACGCATGTATGATTTCTGCTAACTCCAAATCATGTGTTGGGTAGTTCTTCTCATGCTCGTTTAGTTTCTATGACTCATAGCATACCACTTGTCCATCCTACAAAAGGACTCCACCAAGTCCTCTCTTGCAAGAATTTGTGCATACTACAAACTCCTTGTCCGAATCTGCAATCTTTAACACTGGAGCATGTGTCAGCAATTGCTTAAGATGCTCAAAACTGACCTCACACTCCTCCGTCCATTTAAACTTCTTACCTTTCCTTTGCAATGATGTGATAGGATAAGTAATTGGAGAAGCTCATGATGAAACTCCTATAATAGTATGCCAACCCCATGAAATATCTCACCTCATCCACATTCTTAGGAGCTACACAATCCATGACAACCCTTATCTTTTCTAGATATACTATAATCCCCTCCTTGGAGACAACATGTCCCAAGTAGTGTACCTCAGTCTGAAAGAAACTACACTTGCTGAGCTTAGGATACAACTGATTCTCTCTTAATAACCTCAACATTGCAGCTAAATGCTCAACATGCTCTTCCTCATTTTTAGAATATACCAATATATCATCAATTAATACAATAACAAACTTATCCAAATAAGGACACAACACATCATTCATCAAGCACATAAATGTAGAGGGAGCATTAGTCAACCAAATGGAACTACAACAAACTCATAATGCCCATACCTGGTCCAGAAAGATGTCTTGTAAATGTCCTCCTCTTTGATGTGTACGTGATGATATCTGGATCTCAGATCAATCTTCAAGAAACCCGTTGCTTCCTTCAACTAATCGAACAAGCCATCAATCCTCGGCAACAGAGACATGTTCTTGATGGCCACTTTGTTCAACTGCTTGTAATCAATGCATAATCTGATAGTACCATATTTCTTCTTCATAAACAATACTGGTGTGCCCCAAGGTGATACACTTGGCCTAATGTGTCCCTTGTCCAACATTTCCTTTAATTGTAACTTCAACTCAACCAACTCTGGTGTGCTCATCTTGTAAGGTGCCTTTGATGTTGGAGTTGCCCTTGGCACTAACTCAATAGAAAATACTACCTCCCCGTGAGGTGACAACTTTGTAATGTCCTCAAGAAATACGTCCTTGAACTATTGTAGAACTGGGTACCTGCTCAACACATATACATCCTTAACTTCCTTACCCTTGTCACTAGAAATGTGCACTACAAATAACATACACCCTTTCCTGTGACTACGCTTTGCCTGCATAGTTGTCACCATCCTAACTGATGTGGCCTTCTTCTTTCGATGCAAGACTCTTGGTTCCCCATTATCATAAACACACACAATTTCTTTGTCATAACAATCAACCTTTGTTCTATGTAGGAACAACCAATCCAAATCCATGCCCAACAACATATTGTATGATCCCATCAATAATACATTCAGATGTACTATGGTAGGCATACCATTCAAATAAAATGCACAAGCTCTTACCAAATGAGGAACTCACTTCTTTGTACTTGTAGCCAACTGCACTAACCAAGACTTTGCATGCAATTCCTTACTCAAACCACACTTAGCTACCAAGTCAAGACTAACTTAGCCATAATTAGATCTAGGTTCAATCAAAATAGAAATGAATTGATCACAAATCTTATCGTCCATCTCAATGATATATGCCTGGTTCTCTGCCTATCTGTTATCCACTCCTACATAAATACAAGGAATACTCTGCCCCACATCCCCAACAATTTGTGCCTCTTGTGCACTGTATATTGTAGGCCTACCACCTTGATTCTTTGGATATTCTATCTTAAGGTGTTCCTCACCACATGTCCAGCATTCCAACTGTCTAGTACAACTACCTCTATGTTTTTGTTGTGATCCATGTCTCTATCTATTTGTATTAAACTTCTTTTGAGTTGCCACATTTTCTTTCTCCTCTGCATTTTGGGGCCTTGCTCTCTTAGGATACCATTTACCTTTGTCTTTTCCTTTCCATCCTTGTTGAGATTCATTCTTATGCTTTGACTGTTTAGACAATGCTTCAATTTCCTAATAACTTCCTCAAGTGATTGAGGCTCATCATGCGTGCATCATACTCAACCTTATCTCTAAATGCTAATGGAAAACCACTGACAAATCACTAAACTTTAGACTTCTCATCTATAAGATACAGTACGTACCTCAATAGTTCCAGAAACTTGATCGTGTACTCTTCATCTGTCATTGACCCCATCTTTAGCTCATAGAATTCTTTGGCCTTACTATCATAGTACCTTTCTGACAAGTATTTCTTCGTGAAAAGCCCCTTGAACTCTTGCCAACTCAAGTCATCCATCCTAATGTCTCTAATGTGCTTCACATCTTCCTACCAAATGTCTCCTTTACCTTTCAAGCTGAAGATAACAATTCTAGCCCTCATGTTATCTGTGTACTCATGCAACTCAAATAATTTGTTCATCCCAAGTATCCAAGCCTCTGCATCTTCCGACTTCTTCACATCTCCATCAAAAGTAGGTGGCTTGGCTTTCTTAAATTCATCTAGCAACTATCCCCTATCACTCCTCCTATAAGGATGATAATGATGATGATCATGATTCCTATCATAACCAGAACTATAATAGTACATGTATCCGTCACCTCTCCTATCCAGAGTATCCAATAATATTCCATCTATAATCTTCTCATATCTATCTAAAATATGTCTACCAGGAGATCTACTGCCATATTCCCCATTAGTTATGTCCTCATGTCCATGCTTGATCCGAAGTGGCCCTTATCGCTACAGTTCTGACAAAATTTGAAGGAGTATTGCATTAACCTTTGCTTATTTCTCTTGTGCCTATATGATCCTATCATTGTCTGCCTTACAACTCCTTATCTCTTCCTATCATTGTCAATGCCCACCACGCTACTCATCCGATTCATATGTAGAGTCTTTGTAGTCTACCATCTTGCTATCCATTTAGCCTCTTTCTTGCAAAGCACACTATGTCAAATAAACCAAATCATAATAAACCAACGTGCCTTAGTATAATTTGGGGAGGATACCTCATCTACAAGATCATCCAAATCAATGTGACACATGTATAACATAATCATAACAACATATCTACATTTACAAATAAGTGCATCAACACATAAATAATAGAGAATAAAATAAGTGACATCTCCAAAGTAGTGAAATAACAGGGAAACAATGATGCAAAAGAAATTAGTTGAACAAGCCTTTAATTAGACCCCTACTAGCCATGATAGGCATTTCGTCAAACATATCACAAACATGTAATCTACAGGTGCAAACAACAAATTTAAGCATAGGGATCTCGTACTTATATGAGAATAGCTAAGAACCATTGTTCCCTCATGTCATTTGTTGCATTATCATTTATTAGGTTATAGATACATTGTCCATTCATTTACAAGTAAAAAAATGATGAGAGCCATACATAGTTGTTGTCATAAAACATATACATAATCAACACAGTAACAACAAAAATACCATAAATACGTTAGCCATAGAATCCATATATAAACCAATACATTTACACATGAAAACCAAAGGGATGAATTTCTCATTAATGAACGTAGAAACCAACCGAGGATGAGACTACCACATTCCACCCAACCATAGATAAATCTCTCTTAATCCAATCACCCTCGTGCCATATTCCAAGCATGAATGTAGTACTCATAACCAACCGAAATAAACCAACAATCATGGATGCGACCAAAGTTCTCCACCTACACTGTGAGGAATTTGAGTGCCTCCTAGTCTCTCGGATTTACCATAATCCACAGTCTGATCCAGGGTTCATTAGGCTCTACACCGATACCCACTCTCCAGGCTTTACTGTACATCCCATCCTAGGACTACTAGGCCCAACGGAGAGAAATTCACCTCTTGTCTTTACCACATATCGTGCCATTCACCGGCAAGGATTCCTAGGCCCACCAAGGCACACAATCCTAGCTTTACCGCAACCCACAATCTGGATCAAGGGTTACTAGGCCAGTGACTTTACGGTGATCCAAAGTCCGATTCAGGGACCACTAGGCCATGTGTTTGATCCACCTCACTTAGCTTCGAATCCATCCGACAATCCAGCTCAACCAAAGTAAGAGAACCCATCTCATCAAGGCTATGAGGAAATGGCAAGGCTAGGATGAAAAACATTGTCACGCCTGGAAAACCCATGTCATAACAACAAAAGAACCACATACAATACCATCCATGCCATATCTAGCAAGGAAATCACACATGCAAATCAACACCTGCAAAGAATCCCATTGTAGTTGCTTCATCTTGCTTTTCCTTGCTTGATATTCGCTTCCTCTTGCCTTCTTTTCCTTTCTTGATCTAATTCCCAAGTGCTCCAAGAAAATTCTAAGTGTCCAAGAGTGTGAGAGAGAGAATAATGAGAGACCTCCAAAATTAACTGACAAAAGGTTACCAAGTGATCCTCAAAAGCATTTTTATTAATGAGGCCTCTATTTTTCTTCATGTTCCTCCTCACATGCAACCTGTGACCTTTCACCTCCCTTTTCTCCTAATTTCCATTATTTTCATAAATAAATGTGCCAAAAATGTCATTTTGCCTTTCCAAAGCCTTAATCATTGCCTTTGCCAATTTCCTTAGCCATAATAAACCAAATGAACACCCCCCTAGGATGTTTTGCCCAACATTCAGCTTGGAACAAGTGTCCCATCAATCCTGGTTATTATTTTAACTTTTAATACATGGAATTTTTCACCAGGGTTGTTACAACGTCATCATTTTCTACACCTAATTATATATCTAAATATAACATCAAACTAAGATGGATCTAGGCTAGTTTAATTTCCCCCTTAAATAGGTTATATTCCACATGAATACCATGGGTCATTTTTATTTTTATTTTATTTTTTAATTTTTATAGGGTTATTTTTATTATTTTTATTTTATTTTCATTAAGATAAATGTTTACATCACATTACGTTACATCAAGTTACACATCTCTACCATATTTTAATTTTAATTTTATTGTTTTATTTTTTGAAACAAGTAAAGATTTATATTAATAAAAAAATATAGTTACAGGGCCAACCCCTTTACAGATGCCATCCATAACAGAGATCCATTGTTTTCCAAAATGACAGAAGGGGGTAAACCAAAATTTTGTCTATGTTTGACCAATAAACTAAAGACATATCGTCCATAGACCTGATAGAGGACTCCTAAAAACTTTTCATATTGACATCTCCTTACATAAAACAAAGAACAAAGATAAAACCATTACATTCTAATAACAATCCATCTACTATTTTGACACTCCTTAGCTTAGAGAATGCCTGAGAAAATCCCTCCAGTGTGCCAGTTCCAATAAGCAAAGTCTGCGTTCTGACCCAGGAGCCAGGTGTGACATGTCTTAGCCTTCAATTTCGTCCACTTGTTGATCTTGCATGAGATCACCATAATCACTTGCACGTAAATAAATGTGTTGATTAATGTCTAAGATCGATCCAAATTGTATTCCATAAGGTCATTTAAAACAAATTTACTCACTCTTTTTGGAATTTGCATTGTCATTTAGAGCATCGTCCCACTAACATTTTGATTATTCATCATGAAATAGGATGGAAAAATATATCCCCGTGAGCTAATTTAATTTGTTCTGAGCTCAAAGTGGCCCCTTTGTTTTCCAATCTATCTGCCAAAGTATTTTGATGTCGATAAAGGATAAAGAATTCAATTTGATCAAAAGAGTTTAGAATGATCCCAATCCTACGAATAATATTAGAGGAGTGAAAAGAAGCAGTAGCCTGAGCATTCCTCACTTATCTAATAAATAACATTGAATCCTCGATAACAATAATGTGTTTAATATATTTTTCTTTAGTGAGATCCAAACCCTTCCATAGTGCCAAATATTCAACTTGATTATTTGAGGCTATCCCTAGACCCCAAGCATATTGTATCCCAATTTATTTGTCGGGGCATATTATCGCCCCTCCTTCTCCTACCATCCTCGAATTTCCTTTGGATGCCCCATCAAAAAATAATGAAAATTGATTTCTCCTAATTCGCGATTGATGAAATTCTTCATGATCCATTCAAATACAAAAATTGTCCTTCTTTTGAGGTCGCATGGAGGGGTAATTTTAATTTTAATTTGACTGAGTCAAAATGTTTATATTACATTGTTACATTACACATCTCTAGCACACTGGGTTGGTGTAACGCACCCCACTCTGCTAGGGTAAACATGAAACAAAGAGTTACAATGACATGACCCGACCTCTAACGTAACCACCCCTCCCACATTTACCCACTTTCACTAGCATGCTAGGGTAAACATGAAAGAGAGAGCTACTATGACATGACCTGACCTCCTATATTACCTTAAGGAAATGGAGTTGACAAAATGAAACCTTGTTGACCTTCTTCAAGAGCTACATGACCCCCAAAAGCTAAACCACCCCTCTAGGTACCCAAACCCTGAGTCAAATTGCTTTCTCATTGACCTGGACTCCTAGCTACAGGAATAACACTGTATAGATTTGAATGTAGGCCTGCATACGCATGCATAAAACTGCAAGGGAGTGATTGCAGTCCCATTATCCCAGTGCTTTTCCTGCGACCGTGAGATCTGTGCCATCTTTTCAAGACTAGTCTCCAGATCACTGCCTAGAACTTGATGAAACTTTCCAAGACAATAAATAACACAAGGAGAAATCTTCTAACACAAAACTTGATTAAGGACTTGACCTAACCAACCCTAAAAATGAAATACATTTCATCAAACACATTGTGAACATTCTTCAGGTCATGAATGCATATCCGAAAATAGAGATTTGATACTTATCTGAGAATAATTAAGAAGGTCTAAAGGCCTCTCATAATAGCTGCAATAACATCTATTAGGTCATGAATTCAACAACTATTCATTTATAAATCAAAACACGATGAGATCCATGACTAGAATCTATCATGAAACCATGCTTATAACCAACATATAATGAGAATAATAACAGTGGTAAAACAACCATCAAATCTACATAATAACAAATATAAATACTCAGAAATAAAAGAGGAAACATCTCTTATTAACATATGCAAAAGCCATCCAAGTCAGGGACTTCCGCGTACCACCCAACCATAGATTGGGTTGAACCAAATCTTTCTTTCAGCCATCCCCCCTGTTCCATATTCCACGCATGAATGTGGGACTCACAACAAAACAATCAGGGTTTCCTTAGGCTTTACAACATATCCCACCATTATCGGTCAAGGGATTTCTAGGATTGAAGCAAGCACCTAACCAACCAGGCTTTACCGCAATCCCACCATTACCAGTCAAGGGATTCCTAGGCCCAAACAAAGAAACATACACTACCAGGCTTTACTGCAATCCCACCAAAACCAGTCAAGGGATCACTAGGCCCTAAACAAGCTTAAATGCCTCTGATTTCTTCACCAATACGTTGAAGAATTTTCTTGTCTCCACCCTCAGGATTTACCACGTATCCCACCATTACCAGTCAAGAGATTTCTAGGCCCTTTGGAATTTTCCTGAGACCACCTTACATGGTTCTAAAACCATTCGACAACCCAAATCTAAACCAGATGAAACAACCCCATCACACCATGGCTATTCGAAAATAGCAAGGAAAAACTGAAACCATTGTCACACCTGGAAAAACCCTTTTCAATGACAAGAAGAGAACCAAATACACACATGCATGTACCATGCATACCAAAACTAGGAAGAAAATCATACATACAACTCAATACCTGCAAGTAATCTTGTTATATCCAACTCTTCCTTGCTTGATCTTGGCTTCCCTTTGCCTTCTTGTCCTTCCTTTACTTTCCTTACTCTAATGCTAGGGTGCTCCAAGAATGCTCTAAGTGTGGAAGAGTATGAGAGAGAGAGAGAATAAACAGAGAGCTCCAAAACTGAATTAACAAAAGGCTATGAACTAATCCTCATAAACCTTTTTATCATTGAAGTCTCTATTTTCTTCAATTTCCTCTATCTTTCCTTCAATTTTCCTCTCATGCAAATTTGTTACCCTTCACCTTCATTTTCTCCTATTTTCCATTATTTTCATAAATAAAATGCCAATTAATGCCTCTTTGCCTTTTCAAAGCTTTTGCCATTGCCTTAGCCAATTTCCTTAGCCATAATAAACCAAATGGACACCCACTAGGATGTTTTTCCCAACATTCATCTTGAATACGTGTCTCGTGACCTTGGTCTTATTTTGGTTTTATTAACTTTATTACATGAACTTTTATCCTGAGTTGTTACGTCCAAGCTTCAGTTATGGAAGTGGGGTCGACAACTAGGAGTTACTGTAACACCCTCCTCCCAAATCTACCCAAGTAACTGACTAACCGAGGTAAACATGTGATGAAGAGTTACTGTGATATGATTCAACTTCCCATGTGTCAATTAAGGAATTGGAACCAACGAAACACACTATACAGACCTTCCAGACATACTACAGATCCCCCAGGAGCCATCCAAATCTTCCAGGTGACTAGCCCTTGAGAAAAGCTAAATTTTTATTGCATTACTTCCAATGTCGCTCCCATGACATGGGCATGAGTGAGATTGGGACCTCCAATCACTCCCATAGCATGGGCATGCCTGCGAGCGGGGACTTTCCCAAGTAGTTTTGTGCCCGTGACTCCAAATTTTGTGCCACTTTTTCAGGCCCAAGGCTCAATTCACTGCCCAAATCTCCATGACACTTCCAAAAATGAAAGATAACAATGGAATAATGATACAAATGTAATTACTTGAACAAGACTTGATTGGACCCCTATTAGCCATGACAGGAATTTCGTCAAACATGTCACAAAGATGCAATCTATATGTGTAAACAATAGATCTGAGCATAGGGGTCTTATACTTATCTGAGAATCACTAAGAAGCATTGATGCCTCATCACAATAACTGCATTGCCATCTATTAAGTCACATATTCATTGTACATTTAGTGATTAACCAAAACATGATGAGAGCCATACATTTCCACTGTCATAAAACTCATTCGTAACCAATATATAACCAACAGAAATATCAAGAGTATAGCAGCCATATAAACCACATACAAACAAGTATATTTACCCATAAAATACCAAGGAGCAACAAAGCCCTTATTGATGAATGCATAGGTCGAACAGGTATGGGACTACCACAAACCACTCGACTGTAGAATAGGCTGAACCAAATCTTTCTTTCAGCTAGGCACCCTTATGCCATATTCAAAGCATGAATGTGGGATCTCATAAAACACATCAATCAAAACCATTCAGGGCCTCTAGAGGTCAAACCACCTCAACCCTCAACTAGTGACTCCACCTCATGGACAGACATCACTAACCATCACCAAATTGGTCTCTACCCAAGCTGTCCAGGGCTCTAGAGAGTTTGTTCCAACCAGGGCTTCCAGGACTAGTAACTCAACCCACAGTTGTTGTTGGGCCTCTAGAGCGTTTCTCCAACCAGGACTTCCAGGACTAATAACTCAACCCACCAAGGGCTTCCAGAGTATTTGTTTAACCAAGGCTTCTAGGACTAGTAAATCAACCCAAGCTATTACAGGGATTCCAAAGCGTTTTTCCAACCAAGGCTTCCAGGAACTAATAACTCAACCCATAGCCAAAGGCATAAGAAAACCAACCAAAAAACAAAATTAAAACCCACAACACCATGGTTATCCAGGAAATGGAAAGGCTAGGAAAAGCCATTGTTAATCCAAACAATCTTCCATGCCAATGACAAACCATAACCAAATAGCCACATGCATATGCCATGCATGCCAAAACCAGTGAGGAAAACATACATGCAACTCGGTACCTACAAGCAAAACTTGTTGTAGCTATTGATCATGATGTCCTATTGTACTTTCCTGCTCTTCATTTGCCTTCTTGCTCCAAAACTCCAAGTATGCCACGCTCCTCCAAGAGTGCTCCAAGAAAACTTTGTGTCTAAGAGTATGAGAGACAACTCCAAAACTGAACTCACAAAAGTCTATGAACTGATCCTCAGAAGCCTTTTTAGTAATGAGGCCTTGTTGTAGTGGCTACAACCACTCTCCAAAATTTTTCCATAACATCGCTTTGGAGCCTCCCTACCAACCATCCTCAACAATATGTCTTGCCTTGTCAAGTACTCAAGCTTCAGTGGTTTTCTAGCAACACGACAGCCTGTGCATGATATCTTGTTGCATTCCCCTCACAGGATGCTTACCTGGACTTGGTCCCAATGCAACCTGAACAACTCCCTCAAGAAATTGTGCAATTTTGGAGGGGATCCAGCCTTGCCTCCAGAAATTGTGTGATCCTGACAAGAAGCCTACTTGCCTCACGAATTGTGCAATTCTGCCTGTTAACCTTCCCTGGGAAAACTACGCAATCTAGCCCAGCAGCACTGCTCAGCCCAAAAATTTTGAAATCCTGGGCAACAATCAGCTGCTCAGCCCAGAAATTGCACAATCATTTTGGGTAGCCAGCCCAACTTCCTCCCAGAAACTTCACAAAAGCTTCCCTTAGTCAGGCAGGTTGTTGCATGTGCCATCGAGTTGATCGGTTCCACCTAGGACCGCACAAAATTTACTTGCATGCATTGGCTGCTTTTTCCCAAAATAGCAAAAAACAACATCAAAAAAGCATCCCTATATTTTAGGGAGCTTTTTTTAGCAACTGGAGGTTACATGCAAATATTGTTTTAGAATCTTTCCTCCAAGTGTCACTTTTTCCTATATTTGTGGCATTCATGTCTAAGCATCAAAATTATTTATTCGATGCTTCAGAGCTCACTTCTTCACATCGATCTTAGAGCTCTAACATCCCACAACACATCTAGGAGTCTTCGACACATCCAACTCAGTTATTTCCGGGTAAGTCCTCTTAACTTGTCTTTTGCAACATTTATGTCTATTTTTGTGTTTTGGATTGTGTGAGTGTTGTCTGCTTGATTTTTGTGAACACTTGTTGTCGTTTGCATGCATATTAGCTTGTACTAGCATCATTTATGTTTTCATTAGAATCTCACTATTGTCGCATGCATGACAATGTTTTGCATGAAAGCTCGCTGATTCGGAGACTCGCTTCATACACATGTATGTTGTTCCATTTTATGAATCTTTCAGTCACTGTTTGCATGCACGATCATTCACTCTTGTTTAAACTTAGTATCGCCATGCATTCACATTCACATCTACTTTCAGTTGCCCGTCGGTGGGTCTCAGCAACCTTGGCCCGGACTATGCTTCAACAAGACAACATTGCGCAATCCTGAGAGGGAAGGCTCTATCTTCCTCTAATAAAATGAGCATTTATCCCAGTGACTATCTTCCAGGCTTGCATTGCACAATTTTGAGAGGCAGTGACTGCTAGCCCAAAAAATTGTGTAATGCAGTCACTAGGCTTGCAACTCTTTCCAACTGGAATTGCGCAATAAGAAATCCTAGCAGCCAGCAAGCCAGTCTAGATTGTACACTGTAATATTCCAGCTGCCAACCAGCCTCCTAGTAACCCAGATTTCCTTTTGAGCAGTTCTGGCAGCTAGTCTCCTGGCCTCCTAGAAAAAATTGCGCAATCCTTACCAGTCAATCCTTAGGTATGTTGCATGTCGTTCCTTAGGTTTTCTTTGGTTTCAGTTGACAGATTTCTTTCCATGGATGTCATTATGTCTCGAGATCTAGCAGGGGTTCGTCTACCTCTCAGCAAGTCAGGATCAATTGCCTCCAAGAGAGCAGGACCAAAGGACACTAATGGAAGTGCAACTGGAGCAACAATTGAGCGAGTGTCTACAAGTTTGTCGATCTATGAAGACACCAAGCTGATTGTATACAAGAACATCAAGCTGAAATGGCAAGAAGTCAATGATGCGTTTGTAAGCACATTTAGTGAATGCCTCTGAGACTGCCAAGTCTATGTGAACATTCACAAGTTCGACTTGTATTGGATTACATGCAATTTTCCCATGTTCCCATGCGTGAACATGATACATTGGATCGTCTCTAACATTGATCTCGAGACGATGACATTGAGCAATGTTAACAGGATGGATATTGCTACCTTCAGGGTAAAACATTATGAATAGATGTACCATATGTCGAAGCCCGTGGTCACCATACAGACACCCTTTAGCATATCCAACAACATTGCCAACTCCGGGGATATCTTGAAGAACTAGGTGAAGGAGTCGGCCAAATTCATGATGACACCCAACTAGACCTACAAGACAAAGATACTACGAAAGGCATATCAATACTTGGTCATCTATGCATGTTGCTTGTATGGCCAAGAGAGCACGAAAACCTTCCCACAAAATTGGGTGATCTCCTTGGACCAACTGGTCGGTGAAGACAAAGCATGCAACTAGTTCGTCATATTGGCTCACAGGCGGAAGGAATAGGTAACAAGAGCTAGACAACCACCCAAAGGTCAACAAGTAGAAATCTACATGCCCGCTTACATCTTGGATGCAATCTGTGCCCATTGGGAGTTCCCGGGCTTGAAGTGGGCATGGCCATCGTTGGAGACCTCTTTGAACACTTATTGTAAAATGTTGTCTGAATGCAACTTCAGAGGAGTAATCACACAATTGTCCGATCATTTTGTCACCCAAGTGTACAAGACGATATTTGAATAGGACCCACCCTGCAATGGAGGCATTGATTGATATAGCAGATTGGTATGCCTCACCGTCTGACACCTTCATACGGATGTATAGCGCGGAGAAGCCTCCGCATGTTCTACCGAAGTTTTCCTTGGACAAGCTCATCATGGAGGAAGTATCATTCCACATCTCGGTAGGATTATCAGCTAGGTTGCACTGGAAGAAAAAGGCACCTTGGCCGGCTCTTCCGTTGTAGATAGAGTTATACGAGATATGAAGTTTCAAGCATGCGAATGTTGAAGTGGAGGAGATAAAGAAAGATCCATTCGCTGCCAGAAGCTACAATATGTATGACCTGCATTGTTTTGTAAAAGATCACTGCACGAGAGTACAAATTCAATGGATCTACGGGGCATGTCATTGGGTGGAGGAAGACCCATGGAGATATTTTTACAACTTCTCTAGGACCAATGGACCAGTCGAGATCATTGAGGAATGGTTAGCGAAGCAGCGTGAAGCAGCATCCCGAAGAGCACCACCACCACCAGCAACAGAGGTAAATATACTACTGCGCAACAAGGGCAAGAGGAAGATTGTCAACAACATGGAGGAGGAACAAAGCTACAAGTTCCAAGCAGACCCACTTGTGTAGAAAACAACTTTAGCAATAGAGGCAAAGAGGCAACAACATGACAAGAGGAATGCACAAAGGCAGAGAAAAAATGGAGAATGGAGGAAGCAAATAAGGAGTTGCATGAGTTGAAGGAGCAACTCCGAAAGGAATAGGAGTTGCGCAGACAGGAGAACAGGTACAACAAGGGGTGCAACATGTATAGACAGATGAAACTATGGCTATACAGGTAGTTGACTCATCCGAACAGTTGGCACCAAACAAATAGGTTGAGCCATCGCAGGATCAAGACTTTTCTCAAGAGATTGAACAAGCACTTTAGCACATGGATACAGACATGGAACAAGAAGAGTTAGAGCAAGACATCGACCTCATGCCTCATTACCAAGAGATCAACCCACCAGCTTCAATAGATCTAGAAGCGGACCAAGTCCCAAGCGACCAAGGAGACATTGAAATCCTTGAAGACAATCTAGAGGGAGAGATGCACAACATCTCATTCGATGAGTCCCAACATAGAGTTGTGCAATCTCACAAAGTGTCGAATCTGGAAGATCACACATATCTTGTGCAGTTTGAAGAACAAGTGATCATCTCTAACGTGCACAAGCATCCAGTAACATTGACCGATGTTACCAGAGCATATGCCAAAACCACTAGCTCGAGTGTTCACTTCCTGATAGTAGAGAATGAGTGAATGGCTAAGGAGTTACAGACGGCCAAGCAGGGAGGAGAATTGGTTGCAGCATCCGCCTGAGCATAGTTGAAGAAGGAAATACTAGATGAAGTATTGTCCCTTGACTCAGTCATGTGGGCGTTGTATTCCAAGTTTGGTACCGTGCATAAGGCAGTTTTCCATCTCAACGATTGGCATCAACAATGTGCTAGGAGAGCATGTATCTTGTCAAACATGCATGTTGTTGTTGATTACATGCAAACATAGACAATGAGATACAAGGCAACCCCATTACACTTGCCTAAGATGGTGAAGCCCAGAGCCGTCAAGTTGAAGGCATGCATCCGGAGTCAGATCTGGAACTATGAAGATCTCCCGCAGCTCATCACTAGTCTACATGCTTCCCATGCATGAGTTTTTAAGAGTATGGATGTTGTTGTGCACACACATTTGATCCCATCTATTGGGGCACTCACCCAGGAAAAGACAAAGGCACAGGTCCGACTGGATCTTGAGTCGTACTTTGACGAGTTGATTCGAATAACCACTAGCCCAAACTTGGTGATCTATGAAGACACCATGCACAAGTATGTTGTTGGTTCGACCGCACTCAAGACAATGATGTGCATGCTATCAGACGAGTTGGATAAAGGAGCCCGAGCAGTGTACCCGAATGCTATGGAGGCAACAGTTCGTTTCTAGAAAGATGTCACCTTAGAGTACATCGACACCATCACGGACTACCAAGCTTGGCATCAGTTCACTACTGTCGAGTATCCAGGAGTATCCAGTCTGAAAATTTATGAAACATGGTCCCTGGAGGAAGAGTAAAGGTTGGAGCCTTTAGTAGGCCAGCACCTACGTACTGGTAAATATACCGGCTAGTACAAGAGCCAGGGGGTTGGAGCTCCCTTCCAGTCACAGATGGAAAATGAGAGAGGGTTGTAGCCTTTTGTAGGCCAACGCCTACGTACTAGTAAACATATCGGCTAGTACAAGAGCCAGGGGGTTGTAGCTCCCGTCCAGTGGTAGCTGGAGAATGAGAGAAGGTTGTAGCCTTCTGCAAGTGGGTGCCTGCGTAATGGTATGAGTCTGCACCAGTACAAGATTGTAAACAGGTTTTTCTTATATTAAAGGAAGATGGCAGCAGGTGGTTTTTGTCGTGCATTGGGTTTCCACCTTATATCATGGTGTTCATGTGTGTTTCTTATGTGTGATGATATGTTCTATTTTACTGCACCTGTTTACTGTTTATATGGTTAATGAAGTTCTGATGCACTGATTAAAGATCAACATATGATGAATTCACTGAATCACAAGTTTATTGGATATATGCTTGTTGCATTAAGCACAGTTGTGTGTACACGCGAGTTCCCTTAACTAAAGTAGCATATATGAATCAGAGTATGAAATGAAAAAGTTATCAATTTGCTAATACTGATTCACCCCCCCCTCAGTATTATTTCCAATAATTGGAATCATAGGAGGTCCTTTGGTAGAAGCTTGATCGCTTGAAGGAGATCCGTAGAACAATGGGAAAGAAAGTGCGCCAGAAGAAGAAGACAACTCAAAGGAATAGCGACAGCTTGCCGTCAGGTGGAAGCAAGTATTCAGATTCTGAATCACCTCATATTAAGATGAACAAGAAAATGTAGAATCAGATCAACAAGATCTATTTAACAAAAGAGAAAGTGCCCTCCAAGAGGAGTGTGCCTTCAAAGTACGTCAAATGCTACAAGATGAAGTGATATCATTGAAAAATAAGCAAAATGAAGAACTACCTCAAGCAGATAAAGAACAAGAAAATGAGATTCTCAAATTAAGGCAACAAGTGGAAGAAGGAAGAAAGGCTGCAGAAATCTTGAAGAAACAACATTTGGAAAAGGAAGAGCAACATCAGGTTGAGGTAAATATCTTAAAAGGTAAATTAGAAGAAAAGGATAAACTGTTACGATTTCAAGACAGTACTAAGATTTTGGATGATATTCTTAGTAGTGAAAGATCCCCTACTATCAAAACTGGTCTTGGTTTTCATGAATCTGTTGAAGGTGAATCTAGCTCTCAGGGTGAGGCAAGGAACTCAAATGCAAAACCTGAAATGCTCAACAAGGAGATAAGAGGTCAACCACATCAACAACCAAGGAAAGAAATCCATCAAAGAAAATCTTTTACTCCAAACTATGGAAGTGTCGATTATTTTCTTAGATGAATAATGTTGAGTTTTATGTATGTCATAATCCTGGACATGGTGCAGCGAGATGCAGAAGTAGGATGATGCAAGACCGTCACACAAAAAGATCATCACGTTCCAGGTACTTTAAGGGATATTGTTTAGATTACAATATGTTTGGTCACAAAGCCATTCACTGCTATAGAAGGAATATGAAACATGTAAGATGTTATGCATGTAACAAGTTTGGACATATAGCAAAGGAATGCAAGAACAAAGTACGAGCACTATACCAAAAGGAGAAAACATCATCAGAGTCAAAGATATGGAAGAAGAAGGAAGTATAGTCAGAAAGATGTGGCATAAGAGAGTATACAGACATGACAAACTCAGAGGGAGCTGAAAGTGTGAAACTTCAGTGTTCTAAATCTCATACGCAAGCTTCATGAAGACAAGTCGCGTATATACGTGAGTTCGAAGCTACACAATCGCGTATATGATGGGTTGAGGAAAAGCAGTGGAACGGACTCAAGAAAAAGGGGTTGATATGGTTCAGTCAATTATTTGCTCTGTTTGATGATAGTTACAATCTGTTGATGATGTGTGGAAAGGGCTTGGTATTCATAAGATGTTGTTTAGAAGTGTTTTTGATCCTAAATTGATGTATATCTGATTGTTGATGATGCCTTGATACTTCTTGCTGATATATGCATGATCAGATCTGACAATGAATAGATGGAACAGGTTCAGGGGGATCATATGCTTCGAATAATGCATTGTTGGCATTATGGTTAGAAGTCTTTGGTGATGATTCTTATGTGGCTAAATGATACAGCTTGCTACTTATTGTTGGTTGGTCAAGAGAATGGTATTACAAGTTACTGGTTGCTGATGTTGCTGACAGATGCTTATGATGTAGATCATACATGGTGTATGATAGTTGTCGATGACTATCATGGTCTTGTTTAGATTACTGGTTTTTGTTATAAAAGTCATGTATATCATTTGATTAAAAGGTCATGAAAAGACGTAATTTGTACCCACACTATACATGGGAAGGATAATGTAATAATTTCTATTTAAGTCATGTATAAACAGTTGGTATATCCCCACTTGGTTGGGAGATTGATGTATGTATGAGCCATTGGTGATAGGAAAGTCATACTCACTTAGTTGAGTTGTAGAGTCATGTTATTCTTTTGAAAAATATTTTTGCAGACTCTGCATGTGCTTAGGGGGAGCATGGATGGTTTAGTACATCTTAGCATGTACAAAGGGGGAGTTCAACCAGAGAATTCAACATGTGCTCAAGGGGAGCATGGACGGATTGGTACATCTTAGCATGTACAAAGGGAGAGCTCAATCAGAGACTTTAGCATGTACTCAGGGAGAGTATGGACAACATAATGTATATCAAGGGAGAGAATATCTTGGTCCGCCCTTTGCCCTTGATGTCAAAGGGGGAGAGTGACTTGATGTTGTTGTTTCCATCAAGTCTAAAGGGGGAGATTGTTGGCATTATGATACATGTGATACAAGTATTGTCCTTGATGGCAACTCACTCAGATGACAGATCATAGTGCAACAGGTCAATAACAAAGATTTAATGATCATAGAGAGGTATACGTAGGTTCACCTTGACAAAGGAGTGTATACACGTGGGTTAACAGACCAAAAGGTGCGTACAATGTACACACGCAGTTTCATAGAAGGAAAGGCACATACATGTTGGAAAACTAAGTTTTGGTCCATGGTATTTTGATCCATGGTATTGGTCCAAGGTATCTGGTCCGAAGTATTGACCCCAGGTATTTGGTCCAAGGTATTGGTCCTAAGTGGTTTTGGACCATGGTATTGAGAAAGGCCTAACACTATAAAAGGAGGAGAAGATCATTAGGCGAAAGGTGTGCAAGGATTGAATATCTGATAAAGTGAGAGATCTAGTATGCAGGCTATGGGTTCATGATGCTTTGCTTGATCTGAACCAAGGATGCACCTATGTGGATGATGATGGATGATGGATCGAGATCTTAAGGCTTGGAATGTTTTATCATTATGTGGTTTGCTCATGGATAGACTAGATCTGAATTATTGACGTATGTTTATTCCATAAATGTTATGATCTGGGTATGATTGATGTTTGGAATAGTTGCAAAGTTATGAGTTAATATTTGCAAATATGTACGCGGGTTCGCTTTGGTAAAAATGCGTACACACATTGGTTCAGTTCATTAGAGTAGCGTATACATTATGAAATATGATATCTGAACTTGCAGATGGTTCTGGTGGTTGCTGCAGAGTTCTGGGTTCTGCTTTGTGTTCTGTGGTGATTTATTTGAGCTTCAATGTTGTTGATGGGTCCAGTATGAAAATTGGATGAAATGTGGCCTTCATATTATGGTGTTGTTATCCAGGAGTATCCAGTCTGAAAATTTATGAAACGTGGTCCCTGGAGGAAGAGTAAAGGTTGGAGCCTTCAGGAGGCCAGCGCCTACGTACTAGTAAATATACTAGCTAGTACAAGAGCCAGGGGGTTGGAGCTCCCTTACAGTAGCAGCTGGAAAATGAGAGAGAGTGGTAGCCTTCTGTAGGCCGATGCCTACGTACTAGTAAATATATCGGCTATTACAAGAGCCAGGGGGTTGTAGCTCCCTTCCAGTGGTAGCTGGGGAACGAGAGAAGGTTGTAGCCTTTTGTAGGTGGGTACCTGCGTACTGGTATGAGTCTGCACTAGTACAAGATTGTAAACAGGTTTTTATTATATTAAAGGAAGACGACAACAGGTGGTTTTTGTCCGGCATTGGGTTTCCACCTTATTTCATGGTGTTCATGTGTGTTTCTTATATGTGATGATCTGTTCTATTTTAGTGCACCTGTTTACTATTTATATGGTTAATGAAGTTTTGATGCACTAATTAAAGATCAACATATGATGAATTAACTGAATCACAAGTTTGCTGGATATACACTAGTTGCATTAAACACAGTTGCATGTACACGCAAGCTCCCTTAACTGAAGTAATGAATATGAATCAGAGTATGAAATGAAAAATTCATTGTTTTTCTAATACTGATTCACCCCCCCCTCTCAGTATTATTTGAGTATGTTGGAATCACGATTGTCGTTACACCAAAACTTGTAGGTGTTAGTAAACGGACGCATCGCCAAAGTTAACGGATCCTCGAGAGGCGGTTAAGCCCATGTCACAAAACACATGGGGAGCGCTGGATTATCCAATGCACAACAATCTCCCCCCCAGCGCGAGTTGGGTGTGATTTGAACTTGAGAACTTTGGCTCTGATACCACTTGTTGGAATCACGATTACCATTACACCAAAACCCGCAGGTGCTAGTAAACGAATGCATCACCAGAGTTAACGGATCCTCGAGAGGCGATTAAGCACATTTCATGAAACACACGGGGAGCACTGGATTATCCAACGCCCAACAACTTGTCATGCTTGAAAAGGAAGATGGATGTTCTAACGAACAGGTCAATCTGCTGCTTACACACGCACTTCGCAAATCCCCACGACGGTGGTGCTACAACCTACTACTGACAGCATGCAATCACTTGAGGGGTTCTGTGATCTCATTGTAGATACTTTCCATCATTTTGATCTAGAACATATCAACCAAAAATGTTACAACAACAGAAGGCCCCACATGAATCACGTATGGATTTCTGGCAGCGCTTCCGTGTTTTATAGTTTGAAGCTCTGAAGAGCGAGATGAAATTTCCTTATCTTTGGGATATATTCAAGTATTGTCTTAACAAATCTGTCCATCGCAAGAAAAAATATGAGCCCAAGCCTCGCTCAGCATACTTCAGTGATGGAGCTACGTAATCAAGGATGAATACAGTCATTGTCACAAGTGACTGTCCGTCGTCCCCTCATCAAACAGCTCCACCAGTGCAGAGTGATGCAGGAGAATAGGCACACACATTTGTTCAACTGTCACATCCTCCCAACATCACTTCACTTACTTTTTGCACATATTTGGTTGTGAGTCCTTTGAGTTGTCACATGCATTTTGTACCACAACCTCCATCTTCGTACTTAGATGATCCTCCAGATGATACTATCTTGTGTTCTTCCATTCCGGACTCTACACTTGTTGTGAATGAGGATCAAGCCATCGATGGAGTTGGTGTTGCACAACCAACATGCGTTGTCATTCATGAAGAGTATGACTGGGAGCTTGAGCATCAACACTCGGCGAAGGATGACTCCCTTTTGTCCAAGCCTCCTTTGTTCTTTCCTGACATCTTTGGTGAACCTGCCATCGATGATTTTGCATGTGTATATCCATCTATGGATGCACTCATTGTCAATCATTCGCAGGACACACTGGATGTCCGTCCATCATCTTAAAATAGAGAGAATAAACTATTCATTGAAAATACACTTGAATTTTCATCTACCTTTTCCATAAACACAGAGGGTGAATTCGTCCGCTTCTCATCTACCCCTCTGTTTGATTCATCATATCATGAGGATGCCGATGAAATCATTGATTTTACTAATCGTAGCTGTTGTGATCTATTTACTCTCGTATCTAATCATTATGATGATTCTATCATTGCTGATTTTTTGAAGCCACCTGTTTATGATGATTTATCTGTCGATGAAGTCAAATCCCCCCAGACTGTCGAGGCACTTCAGCCCAAGCTAATGGTTATGTCAGGCTGTCGCTGTCTTAAGGTTGGTTTCATTTATGATTAGGAAATTGTTAAAAACCCCAAGGCTCCTCATCACTCGTCTGTATGCATTGAAGATCAATCTCACACACAGATCATACTTCTTCCACTCAAACTACACGATCCCATCGCTCATGCATTGGAGGAATATTGCATTGCAAGCACACGTGCGCGATGCAAGTTGTCTTTGTTTCTTTTGTTTGCTTGCATGTCATAGTCAAGAGTATGTGTATGCTTCATAGCTGCATGTAGTGTCGCACAACACCATGACAAGTCCATGGACTGCATGCCATGCACTTGCACTCACTTATGTTCTGTGGACACATTTAAACATGGAGTGTCTTTGTATTCATTTTTATATCTTTCTTGTTTTCTAGTTCACACAACCGGGTTGCTCACGGACCATGCATTCAACAACATGGGTCAACCAATGTGCAAGTGGCTACATTGGAAGTATCACTTCACATGATAAGGCCCATGCACCGTTAGCTTAGGAGTAGGAGTGGTGTTTGCTTGCATGCTTGTTTTCTTACTTACCTCACATGTTTGTTTGTGTGCTTTCTTGTTTGCTTACTTGCTTTTCTTTCGCATTTACTTCTGCTTCTACTTTGTTTTATTGTTTGTTTGCTTGTTTTGCGCTCGTATGTTAGTTTCACATGAAACCATATGTGTGACTCTTGAAACAAGCTTGGTAAAGTACAAGAGGCCTTGTGCATCTATCACTACATGGTTATCTGTCATCCGACCTCTGTATGAAGAGCTTATTATCTTCAATCCATGATACGCCAATGGAAAATACACACTATTCAAAGTGAACCATGGTGAAAATACAAACGCTTGCGTGCTAACTAGTGTCACCTACTCTAGTTGGTTGTTTTTGGGTTAACCCTTGTCAACTCAGTCAAGTAGAGTAAGGTGAGGGGGAAAACCTTAACAAGCACGTTAGAGATATATATAAAACTACTTCTCTGAAGGAACAACCTCTTCTGCTCTCAATAAGTCGGGATCCCTCTTCCGCCTCTGAAATGAATAAGTGTTATGCATAGTTATGAAAATGAAAAAAATGAAAAGTGAAAATTTTCAAAATGAAAATGAATAAGGCGAAAGAAGAGAAAGGATTCTTGTGTAGAGAGGTGATGCAAGTAACTCCATCAAGGTACTGACCAGGGTCACTGGCAACGGAGCAATTCTTGTGTTCCTACGTGACTCCATCAGGGTACTGTCAAGGCCTACTGGTAGCAGAGCAACACCAGAGATGAAACTAAAACTCTAATGACTATACTGCTTGTGCACCAATATACCCCTCAACCAAAATCGAAACAACTGTGTTGACTTGGCTTGGAATGTGTATCAATCGACCAAGAGTTTAGCATATGCTACATCTTACAATCAAGCAGGTGTGGAAACCAAGATGAATAGAGAACTAAACAATACTTCCAGAGGTGTTAGACTTCCTTTTCACGAACAAAGTCCTTTCACAGAGTTGGAGTTTTGCTAGTGCGTCACCAAGTGTGGTAGCGGCTACAACCACCGTCCAAAATTTTGTCTTAGCCTCATTTTAGAGCCTCCCTACTAACCACCCTCACAGGTTGCTTACTCGGACTTGGTTCCACTACAGGCTGAACAACTCCCTCAAGAAATTGCGCAATTCTGGAGGGGAACCAGCCTTCCCTCCATAAATTGCACAATCCTGACTGGTAGCTCGCTGACCTCAGGAATTGTGCAATTCTTCCCATCAACCTTCCTTGGAAAAACTACACAATATAGCCCAGCAGGATTGCTCAGCCCATAAATTGTGCAATCCTGGGTAGCAGTCAGTTGCTCAGTCCAGAAATTGCACAATCCTTCTGGTTAGCCAGCCCATCGTCCTCCCAAAAACAACGCAAAAGCTTCCCTCAGTCAGGCAAGTTGTTGCATGTGCCATCGACTTGATCGGTTCGAACTGAGACCGAGAAAACTTGACTTATATGCATGGGTTGCCTTTTCCTGAAATAGAGAAAAGCAACATGCAAAAAGCATCCCTAGATTTTAGGGAGCTATTTTTAGCAATTGCAGGTTACATGCAAAGATCGTTTTAGAATCTTTCCTCCAAGTGTCACTTTTTCCTAGATTTTTTGCATGCACGTCTGAGCATCAAACTTATTTATTCAACGCTTCAGAGCTTACTTCTTCACATCGATCTTTGAGATTTGACATCCCACAACACATCCAGGAGTCTTTGACACATCTAGCTCAACTATTTCAGGGTAAGCCCTCTTAACTTGTCTTTTGCAGCATTTCTGTCGCTTTTTGTGTTTTGGCTTGTGTGAGTGTTGTCTGCTTGATTTCTGTGAACGCGTGCTATTGTTTGCATGCATATTAGCTTGTACTAGCATCGTTTCTATTTTCATTAGCATCTCATTATTGTCACATGCATGACACTGTTTTGCACGAATGGTCGCCAATTCAGCGACTCGCTTCACACACATGTATGTTGTTCCATTTTATGAATATTTCATTCATTGTTTGCATGCACGATCATTCACTCTTGTTTAAACTCAATATCGTCATGCATTCACATTCACATCTGCTTTCAGTTGCCTGTCGGCGGGTCTGGGCAACCTTGGCCTGGACTCTGCCTCACCAAGACAACATTGCACAATCTTGAGAGGGAAGGCTCTCCCTTCCTCTCAGAAAATACCCATTTCTGCCCAGTGACTATCCTCAAGTCTTGCATTATGCAATTCCTAGAGGCAGTGACTGCTGGCCCAGAAAATTGCGCAATGCAGTCACTGGGCCTGCAACCCTTGCTAGCTGGAATTGTGCACTAAGCAATCCAAGTAGCTAGCAAGCTAGTCTGGATTGCACATTACGCAATTACAATAGCTAGCCATCCTCCTAGTAACCTGGATTTCCTTTTGCATAGTTCTGGCAGCCAGTCTCTTAGCCTCTCGAAAAAAATTGCACAATCCTTGTCAATCAATCTTCAGGTATGTTGCATGTCGTTCCTTAGGGTTGCTTTGGTTTTAGCTGACATATTTCTTGCCATGCATGTCACTATGTCTCCAGATCTAGCAGGTGTTCGTCCACCTCTCATCAAGTCAGGATCAATGGCCTCGAAGAGAGTAGGATCAAAGGACACTGATGGAAGTGCAACTGGAGCAACAATTGAGTGAGTGTCTACAAGTTTGTTGATCTATGAAGACATCAAGATGATTGTAGACAAGGAAATCAAGCTGAAATGGAAAGAAGTCAATGATGCATTTGTAGTCACATTTGGGGAAGACCTTAAAGACCGCCAAGTCTATGTGAACATTCACAAGTCTGGCTTGTACTAGATTGCGTGCAGGTATCCTGTGTTCCCATGCGTGGACATGATACATTGGATCGTCTTGCACACTGATCTTGAGACGATGACATTCAATGTCAGTGGGGTGGAGATTTCTACCTTCAAGGCACAAGATTATGAACACATGTACCATATGTCGAAGCCCGTGGTCACCATGGAGACACCCTTCAGCATACACAACAACAATGCTAACTCCAGAGATATTTTTAAAGAACTGGGTGAAGGAGCCAACCAAATTTAGGATGACACCCAACCAGATCTACAAGACAAAGATACCACGGAAGGCATATCAATACTTAGTCATCTTTGCGTGTCTCTTGTATGGCCAAGAGAGAACAGAAACCTTCCCACAGAGTTGGGTGATCGCGTTGGACCAACTGGATAGTGAAGGAAAAGCATGCAACTAGTCTGACATGTTGGCTCATAGGCTAAAGAAACAGGTAATAAGAGCTTGACATCCGCCCAAAGGTTAGCAAGCAGAAATCTACATGTCCGCTTACATTTTGGATGCAATCTGTGCCCGCCAGGAGTTCCCGGTCTTGAAGTGGGCATGGACATCGGCAGAGAACTCTCTGAACACTTATTGTAAAATGTTGTCTGAATGCAGCTTCAGAGGAGTAATCACACAGTTGTCTGATCATTTTGTTATGCTGGTGTACAAGGTGATATTTGCACAAGATCCACCCTACATTTCAAAGGTAGGAATGGAGGCAATGATCGATATAGCAGATTGGTATGCCTCACCATCTGGCACCTTCATACGGATTTACAAAGAAAAGAAGCCTCCGCATGTTCTAACGAAGTTTGCCTTGGACAAGCTCATCATGCAGGAAGTATCATACCACATCTCGACAGGACTATTAGCTAGGATGCACTGGAAGAAGAAGGAACCTTGGCTCGCTCTTCCATTGCAGATCAAGTTATATGAGATACGAAGTTTCAAGCATGCAGATGTCAAAGCAGAGGAGATCAAGAAATATCCATTCGATGCCTGAAGCTACAATCCGTATTACACACATTGTCTTGTAAAAGATCATTGCACGAGAGTACAATTTCAATGGATCCACAGGGCATGTCATTGGGTGGAGGAAGACCCATGGAGATATTGTTACAACTTCTCCAAGCCTAATGAACCGATCAACATCGTTCTGGAATGGTTAGTGAAGCAGCATCTTGGACAACACCAGCAGTAACAACAGTAGAGGTAAACATACCAGTGCGCAACAAGGGCAAGAGGAATATTGTCGACAACATGGAGGAGGAACAAAGATACAAGTTTCAATCATACCCACTTGTGTAGAAAGTAGCTTTTACAATAGAGGCAAAGAGGCAACAATGCAACAAGATGAACACACAAACGCAGAGAGAAAAACAAAGAATTGAGGAAACATAGAAGAAGTTGCATGAGTTGAAGGAGCAACTTTGGAAGGAACATGAGTTGCGCAGACAAGAGAAGGAAGCGCAACAGAAACAGGTACAGAAGGGGGTGCAACATGTACAGACAGATGAAATTGTGCTCGTATGGGTAGTCGACTCATCCGAACAACTGACACTAAGTAGATAGGGTGAGCCATCGTAGGAGCAGGACTTTTCTCATGAGATTGAACAAGCAATTGAGCAGATGGATACAGAGATGGAGCAACAGGAGCTAGAGTAAGACATCGGCCTCACTCCTTGTAGAGCCTCTAACCTACACCTCATCATTCACTATTATCTACTGTTTTCCATCACCTATCTCTCTCTTTCACCTCATTTTCCCTGTTAAACCACCCAGATCATTACATTAGATGTCATTAAGCATGATCAAGTGAACCTTGCTAACGTGTGACTGTTTTGTTTAGATTTTGACATATTTACAGGCGTTCCGCAGCTCTCTGCCGATTCCGCAGCTATCTGATGATTCTGCAGCCATCTGGAGATTCCGCAGCCTTTTTGTTGTTCTCAAGGTTCCACGTGTCATTTTGCCAAACAAGCCACATGGGTATTCAGGTATCAAGGTGCTCGAGGTTCCTGTGCCATTTGTTCAAACATCCACGTCATCCATACCTCCGGTCAAACATGGGCAAAGATCTAGTCAACGAAGGCAGCTAACGGTGATGCGTGAGCTGTTTGGTCACGTCAGCTCAGACGGTGGCTTGCCCGTGTTTTGCAGGACGTGGGGAACATAATCTAAGTGTGGATTTAATCCCCATGACGACCAGGACCTCCAGCTCACTCACGCAGGCTCATGACGTGTCTATTTAGTTTTAATTGCACATAACAGTTTGTTATTTTCAGTTTCTAGCAGCACGCATAGGCTATCCTTCAGATGCCTATAAATAATTGTGTCTGCGTACGCTTAAGAGACTTTTATTTGCTGTATGTTGGTGAACTTGTTATAATTTTTAAGCGTTTCTAAAACTCTGTTTTTATAGTGCTATTCTAGCACTCTTTACTGTAAATTTCTGCATATGGAGTAATAGAACCAGTGCTGTTTTGGAGCTTTCAACACTTTGAGTTTTCTTGGGTTATGTGAATGGAGGGCCCCTGTTCATATTATCCTTGTATAGTATTTTCATGATTCAGCATTCTCTTTTCTTGATTTATGTACAGCATAATTTACTTCACTTTAATTCATTTTGGATCCTTTCTTTAAGCTGATCAGCATTGCTTTTTTGCAGGTTTTGACCCGGGATTATTTGTGTGTTCATGCGTTTTCTTTGCATCTAGTGGTAGTTTCAGTTGACAAATTTAAAGCTGCTGCTCCTTATTCTATTTCCATAATTAGTTTTTAGCTTTAATTTTCAAAACTGTCTGCTAATATATGTATGGTCTCTTACTATAAATTGTTTATCTTTTTAGAGATCAGAATACTAATCACTTGCAGCTGGCTTTGAGTGCTTTCTGGACTAATCCTTAGCTACTCTCTAATCGTGCTTTACACAGTACTATGTAATATAGGCAGAGAGTTAGAAAGAGCAAATTAATATCACTAGTCTTTAAAGTAGATTTTCTCATTTTTATCAGTTATTAGACTTACTTTTAGCTACTTCTTAATCGTGTCTTACACAGTACTATGTGTTAGAGGCAGAGAGTTAGGAAGAGATAAACTTTATTATTGGTCTTTTAAGTGATTTTCTTATTTTTGCAGCAGCATGAATGGTGTCTAATGCCATTAGAAGAGTGGTTTTTTGCTTTCAGTTATTTTAATTCATTTCCTTCAAAGCATTCCTTTCTCAGCAATTAGTTAGGAATCACTAATCACACACCCTCACTCATTTAGAATTCACTCCACACACACCATCACTCATTTGTTTATAAATACATCATTTCATCTTAGGAAGATAAAAATAATCACAAACAACACCCCCAAACGACAAAAAGCTTTAAGAGGTTGCTTAAGTACATATAGTACACCTTCACTTCATCAGCTTACGAGCCCCGGGTTGACAAATTAATGATATCAATTTAGGAATACTAAATTGACCAAACATTTTGGCGTCGTCGGGGAAGTGAAATTAAGTAGCCATATTCTTTAAAAAAAAAAAAAAAAAACATACAATTTCAAGGAAAGAAGTTGATAACCTATCAAAGTATGCTCTCCTCTTGCACTGCAAGGTGATCTGGAGGATCAGAAAAGAGAAAGTTATTGATTTGGTAGTTTCTTGAGTATGCTCTCTTCTTGCACCTAGAGTGAACTGGAAGATCAAAAAAAGAACTATTAACTTGACTTGAAGAAAATAATAAAAAATGACATGCATAGAGCTAGAGATTCTAGAGGAAGGTTTTTAGCTAGAGCTCGAAGTTCAATTTTTACAAGTCCATCTGCTTCAAGGATAGACAAGAGACACCTCCCTTATCTCCAACCGACACTCCTAGTCCTAGAGTTCCTGGAATTCAAGAGCCAAGAGTTGACTCTCCTGCACCTTCTATTGAATTTGAACTAGGAGGAGACTCTTCCCTTTCTCCTACAGAAAGACCAATTGTAATTGAGGAAGTAGAATCATCTGAGGAAGAAGGAGAGATCTTTTCTCGTCACCTTTTGTAGAAGAACCAAAAGATTTTGAAAACTCTAGGAGACCCATCATGGCAGATGAAGAAGTAGGAGGTAGAGGTAGAGGTAGAGGAGGTAGAGGAGGAAACAATGGAGATGGTAGAGGTCCCATTGGAGGAGGAAATAGAGATGGTGATAACTCATTTGGGTTCCCTATCGTTGATGAGGATTCTAGAGCCACCATGAAAAACATATCACCATCTGTCCTCCCTAACTTCCATGGGTTAAGATCTGAAGACCCTGAAACATTCTTATTTGAGTTTGAAGTGGTGTGTTGAACTTATGACTATCTGGATGACTCCCAGAAACTCAAATTGTTCCCTTCAACACTAAAGGATCAAGCTTTGAAATTGTTCATGGGGTTAGGTACTCAATCCATTAGGACCTGGGATGAAATGAAACAAACCTTTTTGGATAGGTATTTGGACTATTGTATGCCTACTAATCACA
>APFE030031198.1:0-22238 GCA_000404065.3 Pinus taeda | reverse complement strand
TCATTCAAGATGGACTCCAAAAAATAGGAAAGAAGCCTACCTGCAGTTGGGGGCTTTACTCGGCGTCGTATTATTTGCAGGCTGTTGAGTGAGAATCAGGTATTCTTGAACGAGCTTTACTCTTAGGGATTCTTGATCTGTTCACAGAAAAATCAAAATTAAAAAGCCAGGAAGACCCAAAACACACAGGTTAAAGAATACAGAGCAAGGTTAAAAGATCTAAAAACTACATAAAAGGAACAGGGTCGTGATTATGAGACCAATAATTAAGACCTTTACAATGCTAATACTTACTATTACTATTGGTGGTGTCTATCTATTACAATGCCAATAATTAAAACCCTTCCAATTTTCCACCAACCGAATCTGAAACAATTAATAAATAAAAACTATTAAACCATGAAGAAACTCCTAAGCTCTATGCATACCTGTCAGTTCCAGGCCAGGCGAAAATGTATACGCAATTGTCCACTCCAGTGGTTATAAAAAGCTCTATGCATACCTGATTGTCAGTTCCAGGCCAGGCGAAAATGTATACGCAATTGTCCACTCCAGTGGTTATGTTTATAGAAATCTAAAATCTAAAAATAATCACATCTATCTTCTGCTCCACGTTTCTGCACCAAAAATAAAACTAGACAGCGAAATAATGAAAACAGAGAGTAAAAATTTGCTTCACATTCTACAACAAAAATAAAATCAGGCAGACAAAAAGAACAAGGAAAAGAACATCTAGCGTCCAACCAAAGCAGAAACACCCAAAAAAACCAGCATGCATGAATAAATAAACCATTCAAGGCAATGCAGTGCAGAGTAAGGAACCAGAAATGAAAAAGAACAAAGAAATGAACTGAAAGCATAGAAGCAGAACAGAAACACCCTAAAAAAACCAGCGTGCATCTAAGAAACAGTTCAAGGCAATGCAGTGCAGAGTAGGGAACAAAAAGAGGAGAGTGCGTATTCGGTGTGTGAGAATGTGTTTATATCGTATGCTTTTGAAACGGTCATAAATAGATTTTTCCTTTGCCGACATTTGAAGAATGAGTGGGTGGGTAGCTATTCCATCGTTGTGCACTTCAATCCAAACTTTGAATTGCTTTTGAAACGGTGAGAAATAGCTTTTTCCGTTGCCCAATTTCGAAGAATGAGTGGGTGGTACTAGGTAGCACTTCAATCCAAACTTTGAATGGGGCAAAGAAAAAAAGCAAAAATCAAAATCATAGTGCAATTAGGTGGTTGTGTTTCAGCTGAAGGACATTTCGTTCAAGTGAATCTAAAAGTAATTGAACTTGTAAACATGATAATAAAAAATCTCGTTATATAATCTTCTCTTAGCTTTTTTATCAACTGCTAATTGAAAGGGATAGTGTCACATCATTTGGTGCCACATCATTTCTAGCTTCATTGCTAAAAGGGTTTAACATGCCACTTTCTATTATATTGTAGGTCTTTATTACGAAATAAGCTAACAAAGCTTAAAATATTCCATGCCAATAATGGGAGTTTTTTTGATGGCGTAATCATTTTTAGAATATAAAAGATTTATTATATAATTATAAATATTTATATTAGGAATATAAAAGATTTATTATACAATTACAACTATTTTTATTAAAATATAATGCATGAGTTGATAACATTAGGCTGCACTGAAAATATTGAAATGAAGGATTTTTATATTTGATAATATTAAAATTTATCATTTCAGTGTCAATAAAGAATATCTTTTTAAAACAATACATGAAACTTATCTTTTAAACATTATTAATAAAAATAACATGTGCATTAAAAGTAATACAAAATAAATCAAAATATTAGGTTTCAAGTTATATTTACTATAGGTCATAGAGATTAAGGGTTATGTATGATATATATTTGTTAGAACTATTTTATTATTGAATGTTTTGATAATTATTAAAATATGAAAATCAAAGAACATGTAAATCAACAAATCATTCACACAAATGGATACAATATGCACTTTAGGGAACTTAAAATAGGAGGAAATCTAGCTAGAAGGTAAGTTCATTGTTGTTCTTTGTTTTCTTTAGTAATGGAAATGAAAACACAAAAAAAGAGACACTTACTACAAACTTTCCTTTGACATGATGGCCTAAGTGGCTACCAAAAAATCTTATTCATCATCTATTGCTTCCTAACATCTCGCTCCACAACCATGAAAAAAATACAAAGTTAAAGGAATTGAATCTCCTCTATTTCAACTCACCTAATATTTGGTATGGGCTAATAACCATCCACATTTAAGGCTTTTTCATTCCTCCACCCTCAATTAGCACTAGGTTTTAGACAATCTAAAATCCTCTTCAATGTCTACATTAGGGAAAATTTTAAGCATGGAAATTTATCCTAGAGTGTAGAAATGTTGGAAAATCCTACTAGCTACTCAAATTGTTTCGCCATATTCATCTAAAAATATAACAATTTTATATACTCTACAAAATTTTGAAGAACTTTGGCATAAAATAATTTTAACCTAAAAAATTTATGTGAATCATCTTAAAAAAGAAAAAGGAAAGCATCGAATACTTGATTCGAAAAATAATGGAAAACAAGTCTATCTATGAAAATTTTCTCCTAACATTTCTTGTGTTCTAGATGTGTGTAGGTCCACCTGTGCCATCAACTTAGTACCATCATGGCCAACAAGGTACCTCCACTTGTGGCAAGCATAATTTTCATATATGAGATCTTGTTGGGGTGATTTTTACACCATCATAAAGGTCACTATATGAAGAATTATGTCACAACATTCTATGCTAATATTGTAAATTTTTTACTCGAGGAATTTCCATTTGATTGACCAAAATGGAACTATAAAATTTGGAACTTTGAGTCTGTTAATTGGGACATGCCACTAACTTAACAGGTACTCCCCCAATAGAAACACCTAATGTATGGGGCACAAATGTGGGAACATACATCTCAATAACCAATGGAATGAAGGTGGACATAATTTCTCCTTATTCTACATTTCAGAAGTGGGAAGAAGTCCTTTTATACTAGATGAGCAACTAATTCTTGACATCTTGTGAGAACTACACAAAAAAGGAAAGGAGGATCACCAAAATGAGTTATATTCAATTGAACAAGTAAAGAGTCTATCAAAGAATGGTTCTAATTGAGTTGAAGATGTTCATTAATGAATTCAACTTTTATGTCTTAATCTTCCTTTGGATGTCATGTGTGAGTCCTAACTATATCTATGTTTGTGTCATTATTTATGCACAACTGATATTGATTAATGATGTGTGATTCCTTTACCTTTAGAGTAAATCGTCTAATACTTCTTGACTCAAGTCTATTTTCATCTATATATTTACTTCTTGAGGCCCCTAACCACCTAGACATACCTTTCTACTATTTTCCTTGAATTAGATAACAACCAACACACTCTATGATGATAGTTGCATAACCATTATTAGCTAATGGAACTTTATCTCTGTCATCCTACAAGTGTTTCAAGTGTTATTAGCATTTTGGCTTAAGACAAAATATGGGTCCAAACCTCATGATAGACCAACACTCAATAGTTGACCTCCAGACATCGACTATCCATATCACTTGATACTTCCATCTAATTTCCATGTTAGCACCATTGCACATTCTAATCTATATCACCTTGTCACATAATGTGTCCACGTCAAAAACATGTCATCTCCAAGTCTATGCCACATCAGTGCCACGAAAACTCCACATTGATGCCATATGACCACCACATTAGTGCCACATCATCATCATGTTAGTCCCATGATATATCTGTGTGAGTGGCACATCAAAGCCACATTATCATATATAACCTTAAGGCCATTATGAAGTTTCGTATAATTGGAAGAAAGCCCTGATAGGAGGGCTTGAGGATCTAAACCCAATATCCATCACTTAAAAATATTGGGCCATACATCACAATTAACTAATGGATAATGTGAATTTTGTTAGAATCAAGGAGTTGAGCTTCTGCTTCCTAGAGAATTCTGGGAATTGTCCTCCCAATCTTAGAATCCATCACTCAACAATTACGTAGCTTCTTATTAAGCAGTAGAAGTGAAAATTTTATCTACATTTGAGGTTTCTAAAAGACTCTAAAGAATTCTCTAATCATTGAAAATTAAAAGCCTAATTCTTAAAATACAACAACTCCATATCCCTTTCCAGATATCTCTTGGTCATGGCCCGTATGTTAGCCATATGATCAAGAGATTAGGATGACACCTTCCTATCAAGAAATTTTTGTACATTGTTTCTCTAAAGAACTCCATCCCAAAATTTCTTTCCATCCCAAAAAGTTTTCAATCCTCCAATTTCTCCAAGGAAGGAAAGTTGGTAGAGGGGTCTTGAGGGTTAATAATGACTTTGACAAGGAAGCGAAGGAAGATTTCTCATGTATAGAGATCCTTCCTAACCATGAAGGCACCCAAGCACTCCACCCTCACTACTAGTAACCATTTAACTTCCCACAGGAAGTCACATAGGACATTACACATGATTTGTCTCTTCTGAGGCCTTTAGACCTATTCTCCTAACTAGGGAGGCATATTTAATGATTTTTATTGCAAACAAACATACATCATGGTTGCCAAATCCTTCAATTGACTTAGCACGATCAACATCTTTATTTCAAGGAAATTTGAGCTCTTTAGATCCATCAACATACTATATAGCCATTCAAGAATTGTTCAATGAACTCTGCAACATTTTTCATTGGATGTTTTATGAATGCAACTCTCACCTAGATCATTACCTTGCAGTTAAGGCTAATTTCCTTGACTCCAAGTATAAAACACATTCAAAAATACCTTTTAATATCTACATCAGACCTAGGGATTCTATGACCTAGCTATGTTAGACCAATTTTATTTATTAAACTCATGGATATCTCTCAACAATAAACTAGTTATCATGGTTATCCAAGGCATTGAGGGGTGAGCTTCCCTAGTCTGCTTAGCCTTTTTATTTCGTTGGGGTCTGTAACATATGGGATATAGACACTAACAAGGACTATAGGTCAATCTACCCCATCCTCCTTACACACATTATAAGTGCATATAAAGTTACACAAGCAATAATATGAACATTACATAGTTATGGTACCTATTAAAGGCATATTTATCCTACCATAACATAAAAAAGTAGTACAAAATATATAATATCTATGTAGTAGGAAATCCATAGATACACAACCTGTCAACATAGATTCCATTTTATGCATTATGGTTTCCATTACAAATTTATGTTAGCAAGGGTACTTATCTGATGAGAGATAAAAGGACTCCCATAATTGATGAAGGGTAAGCCACATTCCACCCCACAATAGGCTTAGATTCATCACAATATTTATTTAAGTTGGCAACCACCAAGTCAAACCATGAAGCCATCATGGAGGTCCCAACCAAAATTACAACTTGTAAGCATGAAGACCATTCTCCTACTTTTCATCAAGCTCCTTAGTTTTCTTATCGTCAAATAAATCCTAGAGTTCATTTGAGCTACTTTATGTGGTTTCTCAGCTACTGTTACAACATAAAGGGGGGTTTTAAGACAATATTTGATATAATTTTTTAGTAAATTTTCTTAAGTTGAGACAAAAAAATGTATATATTGTCTTAAATATTGCCTTTAAACGAGTGCCTTAGGAGACAATTTTATTTTTTTCTATAGAGAGATAACAATTGGGATTAAATACATATTGCTTTTATAGAGACAACATGTCTTTAATCCTAGCCATCATCTCTCTAGCGATAATAAAAAAAGTATATTTAAAGGCAATACAATATCACTTTTCTCTCTTTATAGGCAATATAATACAACGAATCTAGAAAAATATCTCACGATTGAAATAAATCAATATAAAAAGTATTTAATTAAAATAAAATATAATATCATTGATTAATTCATGTTAGGGAATAGTGGAATCGAACGACCAACCTCCTACTTATAAGGAAGATGCTCTTCCATGGAGTTAGCACCTTTTAGGTAATTATGTGAGGAGTTATTCCAATCCTTGAAAGTGCATTATACGCATTGATTTAAAAACAAACCCTGCACATAATGACATCATATTTTTAAAATATACAATAATACAATTCTTTTTCTAATTTAATAAAAAAATTAATGGATTTATCTCAATGTTACACCCCTATAGCATGACCTGCACAATAAGATCATATTTCACCATTCAATAGTTTTGTTCCAGATGGTAGTCAAAACTATGTTAAGTCACAAAACATCTGTACAAAGAGTCAATAACAAATTCAATAATTTTACAAGAAACTCTAGGTTGAAAAACCTCTCTTGCAAAATTTGGTTAAATAAATGAAAGCATTAGCCTTTTTATTTGTTGGAACAATAGCTTAGGAATCTAGCCCATAATACTGCATCCCGTCTTATCTGAACTTATTTAAAAATATTAATGAAGTATTTTATTTCCTCAATTTCTGCTTCAGCAAGCTCAAATTGCATAACCAATCACATCACTGTCGATCAAATGTAATAAGAAATTACAATGCAATTAGCTCAAAAGTTATATGTTCTAACCAAACTAGGGAAGCACCTTCTCTCTTTTATAGAAGAAGTGAAGAGAAGTTTACATTGAAACTACCCATGCAAGTGATGTGCCCCATTTAACACTGTTAAAACCTAACCATAATGTGTCTAATAGAGTGTCCCATCATGCATGGTTAAGCATGCCTTAAACATAATACTTACTACAATATAATGAGTACATGGATTCATCAGCCCAAGATGGCTAGGTTTAATGGCCATCTAAAGATTGAAAACCTCCTCATGCAATGTGCCATTCCTAACTTGGGATTTGCACCACCTCAAAATAGTGTGAACAATGTTTATTGCAAGACCATGGATGAACTGAACTAGATCTACTAGGTATATGCTCCATTGAAGGATAATAACTCCCAAAAAATAGGTAAACTATAATAGCCCTATTTCAAGTCACAATTGAAAAAGGGTTCGTTGCAGAATCATTGTGAACTGAACTAGATCAGTTGGGTACATGTTCTGGTGAAGGATGATAACTAGCAAGTAAGAAGTGAAATATAACAACTCTATTTCAATTCACAATTGAAAAGGGGTCTACAATGGGGCCATGAATCAACAAATAAAGACAACATATGAGAGGTCATGTTCCCTGAAATTGATGCGGGTTACCAGAATTATGAGAGGGATGACCTTGAATGACTCGTATTTATACTATTAAATTTAACCATTTTCCACATAAAATTATAGTAAATGGAAAAAATCACAACAATAATAATAGGTTGACTATTCTCCCCTACAGTATCCACCCTCATTTATTTCTATGGTGAATAATTTTAGATGGCGTAAAAAGTACATACAATTGAATTCAACACTATCTCTGTCACTTGTAAAATCAACAACAATCAAAAAATAGGATGCACTATGATTTGTCACATCCATAGCCAAAAGATTAGAAACCACCAGGGCAATGATTTTTAGAATATGGATTGATAACAAAAACTCAATGTGAAGACTTATAACTTACTCAACATAGAACCAAAGTATGCACGATAGCTAAAAAAGATAATTGACTAGATTTTTACATTCCATCAATTGAATGCTACTCCTTTCCAAGTCACACTTGAAAAGGGTTCTGCAACTCGATTGTGAATACAATACTAAGAGAGCACATATGAGAAGTCATTTTTTAATTAAATTAATGGGTCACCCTATTTATGAGATAGACATCTTGTCACAAATAGTATTTATATTCCTCCCTCGAGTAGGCATCATCATTATAGCTATGGTGATTTGAGTGTACATGTTGTCCATATACAAAATACTAAATTCCAAGGGCATAATTGTTTATTGTTATTTTTCACTTATTTGTAAGATATTTTTGTCATTTCACCTCTCTTCTCCATAGATTTATGAATTAAAAAAATATTTTATTATACATGATTCATCAATGATGAAACTTATTCACTACAAGTTTGAAGGTGCTTTATGCATAACACTTAGTGTCTAACCATACAAGTGATGATTTACAAAAGCATTATAAATTCCCATGTTACATAACCTTAAGTCAATGATAAAGGTGTTTCAATTCTGGAGAGTGAAATTTAATTTTTGCAATTTACCTTACATTTGTCAAGGATAGTCGAGGAATGAATTTTACTTATTTTTCCTTATCTCAATTAGAGAAGAAAGGTGTTCTACTCATTTAACCTCAACTCAACTCAACTAGGAAACCATCGTATCCATTTTTCCATTCCTTCAGTGAAGGAGAAAGGTGCTAAAATTAGTTTTGTTGGTCGTTTTGGAGCTAAATGTACCCGTAACATGGGTCCATTATGTTAATGTAGATTAAAGAGATAGAAAGGAAATGGAAATTTATTAGCCAATCTATGTTGAATCCATACAGAGCATTGTGGTGTAGGTAAATTCTAAGTGCAGACACAAACAATTCCTCTAGCTCGAGAGAGCGGGTCTACCCACAAACAAACAATCTATGGAAGATATCCTTAAGATAGAATCAAATAAGAGGGCCTACCTCTTATTACACTATTCCTCTTAGTGACGATCTTGCTTCCTTGCTCCAACTATCTTTCATTTCCTTCCTTCGAACACCTGAAACAACTAAATAACAACAAACAACCAATGTGATAACATACAAATTGCATTCAGCCTACTTAATAAGTCAAGAAACATTAAGCCATAAATATGTAAGATGAGCCATAAATACGTAGGAAATCAATTGATAGTTTCATTTATATTAGTTCAAGAGGAGATTATAATTGATGTCTTGACATTTTTGTTCTTCTCCGACATATTTGGGTTCCCACACACTTCTTCTAGCATCACATTGATAACTCCAACAATAATAGTCTCAAGGCTCTTCCCTTTAGTATTCACACCAAACCAAACTCACAATTCTCCCTTAAACATAAACTATAGAGCTACAAACTATGGGTAACTTGTTGATTATCCAAAATCAAAACTCCAACCAGAACTTAATTAGGACTAGCTTGCGCTTGGGAAGAAGAGGGGTTTATATAGCTTGGATGGATGGGAGATGGTTCATGTTCTCATGGGAGAAGGCCTTATATCTTTGATTAGTTGCATACTAATAGGGGAAAGTAGCCCAAACTGACCTCCTAAACTCCATCTGGCCTAACCATTTACCATACTTTTGTTACGAAGCTTCTAGAGCTAGAAGCTTCGGCTCCATATTTAAAAAACTTTCTGAAAGAGGATAGATGCGATTGAGAAGGGGTTCAATTGATCCGATCAGTGCTAGGGATAGTTTCAATCCCTACATATCAGCGCATGGAGGACACGAGTCATTAGTGTCAGTCTTGTAAACTAGGATAAACATAATATTTTTGGGAAATGATGCAAAAGCAAATTGTTTTGCTCATGAAGAGGGACACAATGGGAGTTTCTTCATGATAGGAAAGCATGTTAGGTAAAACGTAGAGGTCCCCCAAGATCGTAGACAAGGAGTACAAGGATAGTGACAAAATGATGTGTAATAGATGCCCCCTAAAGCATGAAGGTCGAACTAGAGTGAGGGGTCAAATTCTTTATGAATAAGTGTGAGGAACTAGAGTCCATCGTCAGAAAACTTGCAAGCAAGTATAGATACATATGTATCACTAAAAGATATGAGTAATAATACATGAACTATGGTATGGACACAACCATCCAGAGAATGATCATGTAAATGGATCCAAGGCATGGGCGTAGCCATCTAGTAGAAATCATTATAATGAAACCAAGGTATGGTCGTAGCCACCCAATAATGAGAAGGATCACATATAACAACTCATAGTATGGTTGCAGCCATCCATCTGAAAGAGACATGTATATCAACATGAACATTTCACATCGCCTTGCAACCTGGACTTGTGTAATATTAGCCTAGGGTCTTGCGCTCCAAATTACCCAATCAAAGTACAAATCCTAACATGTGGATGAATGTGTTGAAGTCGAACATGCTAAGAATTCACCTGATTACTGGTCAATGATGTGAACAATAACAATCATGATAGAAACCACCAATAATGACAATGAATCTCAAGGTACTGGAACACATTTTACAGAATGTAAATAAAGGAACGGATGTCGAACACTCGTGAAATCACCCGATCGAAAGCCATTGATGTGAACTTATCATCGAGTGGGAAAAATTTTCCATTAGGGCATGCAAGCTCTAAGGTACTGGAAGGGAATCTCTGGGCTAGCTTCCTAGATAATGAGCTGAAGTCGACAAGGCATTATCATGTTTTGAGGCAAAATAGGTCAAAAATACTCAAAAACCCTAATATTTCATGGAAAAATGAATCAAATGTGGCAAAAGTGATTATTTTTTACCATTTACCATTTTACCTTTGTGTGAAGAGCTTTTTACCCACTTGTGCCCTAATTCTTTTGGAGTAAATTGCAAGAGATCCAGGAGGTCAATCGCTGAATCGTCAGTTGCAGGTAAGAGCCGAGACCTTAAGCTCCATTTTCATACTAATTTTTCCTATGTTTATCAATTTTTTGGGTTCCATGGGGACCTTGTTAGTCCCGAGCGCCACATGAGACTAACAAGTCAAAGTTTCATGCTATTGACTACATGGTGCCCACCATCTTTAACTGAGCAGAAGAAATGAAAATCAACATGAAGTGCCAGCTATCAAAAGCTAAGGTGGGACACCTAAGGCAGATTTTCTTCGGTTCTGTTCTAGTAACCTTCTTCTTGGAACGGGTGTCGTTGTTCCAATACCAGCTAACTGAGGTGGATCTACTAATGCCTCGAGACCCACAGATGGTCTGTTGGAGTGAGTTGATGCCCAAGGTCATGGGGGTCCAACATATGTCATACAAGCCTCCCTTTTTCTCGTGGCTACGACTACCAATCATCGTACTAGAGGATTGGCTTTATAGCGATATCAACATCTGTGGAGACCCAGATATGCCTCTCCCATAAGGGGAGGATTTTGATGATGGAGGTAAAAACAAACAACATTTTAGTTTTTTGATGTTTTTTATTGTTCTTGAAATATATGTGTTCATGACACTTTGATTTTATGAATGTGGATGTTGGACCAGAATGCCTTGCTAAGATGTCTCCAATTTCCAGGTGTGTCACTCGGCAGTTTGATGTTGCTTCTTATCAGGAGGGGAGCGACAACGAGGAGGAGATTACAAGAAATCTCGAGGGTTTGATCCATGGGATCTCAAAGTATGCTCAGATGGGTGATGTCCCTCTCCAGTAACAGAGGCATACGATGGAGTGTCAGATTGGATTTGCCGACTGCTAACTCACGTAGCTCGAGCAGTTACATTTTATCATTAGCATCATGCTATTTAGTGCATAGGTCTAGCTTTCCATATTTTTGAGCATTGCAAGCCACGAATGTATATCAAACGCACATATTATTTTTTAGGTTTTGATGAATGAGAAACATTACTGGAACACACACACACACACACACATATATGTTGTACTTCTTTTCTTACTATGGTACAAATGTTTTTGCTTTTGAGTTTAACATGTTTCACAAATGTCTATCCAACACATAATTAGCTAATGCATCTATTAATGTATTCATGTGCCTAGGAATATGATGATAAGTAATGTAATCAAAATTTCTCTCTAGTAGATGAATACCTAGATACATTCTCAAGATCTGAGGGTTTCTAATGGAATATTTCCCATTGAGTTGAAGAACAACAAGCTAGGAATCAAGGTTGACGACCAATTCCCATATGCCAAGAGTAATAACTTCTGACAATAATTTGATAACCGCGTTATACTCAGTGATGTTATTAGCTGTTCGACTTAGACATATACCTTGAAGATCAATCAACTCACCATGGGGCTCATAGATGGCCCATGCCTCAGATGATATATTCCAAGTACTACGGCAAGCACCATCAGCTAAACCGACGTGATAGGACACTGACATTTGCAAAGCAGGCAGAAACATAATAAGCAGAAAATCTGCTTGAAAAATACCACACTAAACCACATTGTAAAAAAATGAATGACACACTACTGTACAAAAGTAACCATGCAAGATGACCTAAGCATAGTACTTTTTGAGATAAATCTCATTGCGGGGCTTATCTAAGGGATTGCCCTCATAGTCAATGAGATCATAGGCCCCTTTCTGTAATACACATTTAACAATGTAGGGCCATTGCCACATGGGTTCAAACTTTCCTGCCCCCAGCTTATCATTAGCCTAATCATACAAAAGAACCAAATCGCCCTCAGAGAATGCTCGAGGAGAGACAGATTGATCAATGTGAGATTTGACCCGCCTTTTCTATGCTTCAATCCCCAGAGTAGCAAGACAGCGAGTCTCATCAAGTCGTTCTAGGTACAAGAGACACTCTTCTTGGTGTGAGGTCTCAGGGAGAAGTTCGACAGCCAGCTTGAGGGTTGGAGTATCGCACTCAATCGGTAAAGTTGCTTCTAGACCATAGACTAGCTATAATAGTGTGAATCTAGTTGCATGCTTGGTCAGGATTCATATACTAATATATTAAGTTATATTTTTGGTCATTAATTGTGACAATTAATGACTAAACCAATAAAAAATGAATGACCAAATTTATGACTAAATACACTACTAGATGGTAAAATTGAGGAAACCAATTAATGACTAGCTAAAAATGATTAAAAGTTGGTCGCGTTATAAGATACCATAAATTAGCTACTATTGGTCACCGACTAAAAAATGGTCATTTATATGCAAATTTTAATTTTTTTATTAGTAACTAATTAGCCATTTTGTACTAGTGACTGAAGCATCATGACGAGCACTTTGTTCACAACTTCAACTTGGCCATTGGCCTGAGGTTAGTACGAGGTTGAGCCATCGTGGCACAAGCCCAACGTAGAGGTCAGCTTAGCCATCATGTAATCTCAAAAATGGGAGTCATGGTCGGTGACAATGGCTTGAGGCACTCGAAACCTAGAAATAACATGATTCAATAGGAATTGAGCTGCCATTTTATCGTTCGCAGAGTATGTAGGCATCGCTTCGGCCCATTTGGTGAAATAGTACACAACAACGATAATATACCCATGCCCCCCAGAAAAACGAGGGTTATAGGTCATATAGTTGATGCCCCATTTGGAGAAAGGACCAACTGTAATAACAGGGTGTAGGTGAGCGGGTGGGGCGTACATCTTTTGTTGGTAAATTTGGAATTCATGACAATTGCGAATAACAAGGATGCAATCGTTCAAGATGGAGGGCTAGAAATAACCAACGCGAAGGATTTTTTGAGTAGTAGCATATCTAGACACACCACATGCCCCAAAATGGAAGTCATTCAAAACTCTCTCAGCCTCCTCGAGAGTAAGACATCATCCAAGAAATGAATCGACACCGACATGGTATAACGTATCTCTAATAATATGATAGGGTTGGGATTGATGCCGAACGTGTCAACGATCATCCTAAGTCCACATAGACCGAAATTCGGACATCTAGAGATACACTATGATATCATCGTACCACGAGTCAAGGGTGCTAATAAGGAAAAGAGTCTTGTCTAGGAGCTTCTCATTAGCACCAGCAGGAAGAGACGCAGAAGGAAGGGAGAAAGTTAACTCGATGAAAACCAATTATTTCTTAGATTTGGTAGTAGTGAACACCAAATCAAATTATTGGAGGATAACAATCTACTTCAAATATTTCCCCCCCAGAAATTGACGAGTCAGGAAGTAGGTCATGGGGTTGCATTCCGAAATCACAGTGGTAGTGCGTAAGAGAATGTAGTGCCAAAAGCATTGAACATCCTATACAAAAACCAAAGCCAACTTCTCAACTTGAGCATAATGCGTCTTAGTGTTGAGGATGTTGCGACTGAGGTAATAAATAACATTTTCATTTCCTTCATTATCATCCTGTACTAGTACCATGATGATAGTACTAGAGGATGCAGCTAGATAAAGGAAGTAATCCCGATGATAGTTCGGAGGATGCAACAAAGGAGCATTAATGAGGATAGTCTTTAGGTCATCGAAAGACTTTTGAGCGACCTCATCCCAGACAAATGGGGTTCCTTGCTTGAGCAATGAAGATGGAGGGGATAAATTAACTAGGGCCTTGAATTTAAGATGATCAAGGCGAATGCATTCCTTAGAGACAATAAAGCCGAGTCGTCCAGATTCAACGTATAAGATACATTTATGTGGATTCAATCGAATGTTATAGTGTCTACAACGAAGGAAAATTTGACGGAGATGATCAGGGTGATCACAGCACTTACGAGAATGAGTGGGAAGGTCATCCACGTGAGGCTGAACGATGTTTCAAATGTCATGGAACACATAAGACATCGCTCTCTGAAATGTAGCCCCAACATTCTTAAGGCCAAAAGGGAGATTTTTGTACGCGAAAGTACCCCAAGGGTAGATAAACGCTGTCTTTTCTTGGTATGCCAGTGCAATGTTAATTTGGTTGTAATCGGAAAAACTATCTATAAAGGAAAATATTTCACTCCCAACACATTCATCAATGATCTAATCGATGAAGGGTGTGGGATAGTTTTCTTTCAGACACGCACGATTGAGATCACGGTAATCAATGAAAACACGAATAGTACCTTGTTTCTTTATCACCAGTAAAATATTTGACACCCACTTTGTTAGAGGGATCGGATAAATAAATCCAGCTTTGAGAATTTTTTCAACTTCACCCTTGATGGCGACCACTTTTCAAGGGTGCACTTGGCGAAGATGTTGGCCAACGGGCTTCACATGAGGGTAAGTCGGTATTTCGTGCACGACTATACTTGGGTAAATGTCGGGAATTTCTTCGTATGACAATGCAAACACATCGTGGAACTCTTGGAACAGATGAGTATAGAGCTTGATCTCATCTAGAGAACAAGTTACCTCGATATGTACATTTTCAATGATACCAGGCTTGACAGGAATATCAATTGGCATCATTTGGGTAATGTTAACCATGTTTTCTTCTAGCCAAACTTCATGAGCCATGATCAACATCTGAAGTGGTAGGGAGGGGAACTGAGAAGAGAACTCCTTGAGACAAGTAGACAAGACTCTCAGGCTAGGCAGGAATGGGGAACGATGATGAGTGTTGTTTAAGGTGTTTCCTCCAGAGACATTACTTCCATGATACTCTCATTAGAAAGAAAAGTCTCGGCTAAGGGATCAGGAGATTCCAAAGCACCAAGCCATGGGGATTGAGAATATGAATCGAGAGATGTCCTCGACACAGAAATATCAGAGGATATAGAACTTGAGGCTGAAACAATTTCCACCCAATTGATTTCGACCAAACTTAGTGGCATAACCTTGCCCCATGTATCAACAAGATCTGGTGAAGGTATGACCCAAGGATCAGATTTGACCGAGATCATGTTGATAGAGGAAACATGAGGAGGTGGAAGCCCTTCCCCCACGCTCTCATAAGGAGCACCCATGTGCTTGACATGCAGAACATTTCCATCAGAGGAGGAAGAGGCAAAGTACAATTGGTCAATTGTGACTATCTTCCCTTGATGGCGGAAATGAATCACGTGGAATAGGGAGGAGGCTACAACATGCATGACATCGGTCCAAATCTATTCGAGTAGAAGATTATAATTGAGATTAGCGTCAACGATCTCTACTTCAGCATGTACTGTCTTGCCCTCCAAAGTAGTGGCAAGGTTGGGTAGGACACTGAATGGTCGCGAATCACGCCCATCGAAAGCTTCCAAGGTGTTAGGGGACTGGTTCAAATTAGGAGAACCAATTGCCTTCCAACAAGCGGGTGACATGATGCAGGTAGAGGCACCTTCATCGATGACGGTCCTATGAATGTTTTTCTCATTGATGATTACCTAAATGAGAAAGGAAATCTGATGAGGAAGACGTAGAACATGGTTTTCTAAATCAAAGCATATAATATTTTAATCAGTAGGATCAATACCTCCAATAGCCTATAGTAATGATTTCCTGTGAGATGAGCAGCTTTGTAGTACCTTGAGAGTAGACATAGATGATGGCGCCTAAGCCAAATCCTCAACAATATTATAGTGCTGAGTAGCTCGAGCATTGGGATTGTACAAGGAATTTCGTAGCACACCTCGAGAAGGTGGTCGAATGATGGAATGAGGGTTTGGTCGCTCTAAATGAAGAGGACCAAAACTTGACGGGGTAGAAGAATAAGGGGTACCTTCTTTTTCTTTCCCTACTATCAGGGCATGAGTTTGATAATATTTTGATATAATAGCCACATTAATGGGTGTATTCATCATGAACACTTGTGAACCTGAGCATTGATACTTAGGCTTCCATTGAGAAGCATCACTAGTAGAGGACTTAGGACGACCCTATTTTGGGGCATCGACTTTACCCTTGCCTTTTCTTTTTTTCTTACCTTTCGAGGATTTTTCCTCTGTATTAGACTAAATAGCATGTACCTATGAGGTTTTACCAGGGCTAGATGGATTACGAGAAGACTCATTGGAAGTAGTGTTGGAGATCGACTTCTGTTTGGAAAAATATTTTGCAGGGTTCTAAGTCACTGAACCAATTACTCCATCAACAGGAGGGCCAGTGGGAGAGTTATATGTCATCAAATCAGATGATGGTCTATGCGCATCGGGTAACACATCATATAACGTTCCAGACTGTGAATAGACAAGGTCTAGATACTGGGCACGCGCGATGGCTTGTTCCTCATTGACACATCCTCCCATAGCTATGTCATCATCAATTTTGTTGACAAAGGATTTGGTGAACCATTCTATCAACAAATTATCAACAATATCAAACTTAATCAGGTGATGCCTACACCTCCATTCATGGATATGATCAAAGATATGGGTTGCAGTGTCTTGCTTGAGCAGCATTAGCAGATGGGTGTCAGTTTCATAGACCGACAATTGGAAATGTGTGAGAAAGGCCATGGCATGAGTGTTAAAGTCATGATAGGTATTCTGAGGGATCTCGATATACCACTTTCCCTAGCTCCTGTAAGCGTTCATTGGAAAAAACAAAGAAGAATGGAATCATCAACGTAGGAATTCGAGGAGCACGAGAGGTGATATGTCATCCCGTGGGCTTGAGGGTCCTCTTTTCCTTTTCCTTCAAACTTCGAACAATCAATCAAAATATTGGAAGGGACCGGAGGCCAGCATGGAAAATGAAGAATTTGATCTTTCATAAGTCGAGACACATATGGAAACTCTAGAGTAGCCAAGAACGACAATTGAGTATTAAAAGTCATTGGAGGTCGATAAGAGGGTCCAACCGGAGGAGCCCATCCCTGCTGGTAAGGATTTTGTCCCCATAGTGGAGGGTTTTGTCCATATGGTATTTGAATTTGTCCCCAATATCGGTTTCCTTGCTCGTAGGGAGGATTTTGACTTTGAAAACCTTGAAACTCTCTAGCCATAGGTTGTTGAAAAGCAACATACTGGTTAAAAGGCTATTGAGCCTATTGACCTTGGACATATGGATGTTGCACCTTTTGTCCTTGGACATACGGGTTTTGAACCTGTTGCCCCTGGACATAAGGGTTTAAGACCTGCTGCCCTTGGACAAAAGGATTTTGAACTTGTTTCCCTTGGACATTAGGATTTTGGGCCTGCTGCTACAAGAATTGACCCTGACCTTGTCCTTGCAACGGTTGACCCTGTTGATATGAGTATAAGGGTTTTTGTTGCCCGAGTTGGCTTTGTTGCTATAAGGGTTAACCTTGCTGCAGCAAAGGTTGTCCCTGCGGCTGTAGACGTTGGCCTTGTGAAGACATAGGCTGGGAGGTTTGTTGAACATACTACATCTACGACTGCATGGTTTGCTACAATTGTTGCAAGGGTTGACCCTGCAACTATTGCAGTTCTCCTTGTTGTAGCATCACTTGTCCTTGCTACTACATGGATGGCCCCGGTTGTAACAAAGGTTTCCTTTGTTGCTACAGAGGCTATCCTTGCTGCTGAAAGGGTACTTGAACAGTTCCCGAATTGATACCTTGAAAATTTTTGAATTGTATCTAGCCATAGCGACCGGGAATGGTGGATGGACCAAGCTGAACATATTATCCAGGGTGAAGGGTGTAAGGCAGATTGACCATTCCTTGGGAACCATATGGAACATAAGGAGTTTGGTACTAAACCTGAGCCTCATAAGGCTACTGATACTAGAAATTTCTTGACCCAGATGGACCAATGAGATTTTGGACCTGTTGGTACTGGACATTGCTTGACCCAGCAGGACCAGTAGGGTTTTGAATAGCATCAGGGGAAGGTTGGTTCATCCCAGCCATGTGAGCTTGTGAGCCACTCACGTTGGTTATGCCTGACACCATAGAAACATTCAGATTCTACCCCCTAGGCTGCACAACCTCTCTACTTACTGGAGGGATTAACGAACTCAGAGAGACATGACTCGATACCGTCGGTTGAACCAGATGGGTTACTTGGACCGATGATAAAATAGGATTCAGAATGGTAGGTTGCACTGGGATTGAAGTAACTGCAGAAATCACCATCTGTTAGGAGGTCGGGTTCTGAAGGAACGAACCTGTGGTAGGCATAGTGCCAAATGCCCAAATAGGGTTATGATAAAGTGATGAGGCACTAGGTGTACTTGAGAGAAACTGTGCTAAAGTCGCATAATTAGGTGGAAAATATCGATAAACACTGATGGGAATGCTTCTCGTGTAGGGGAAACCTTCTGGTGGAAAAGGATATTCTTCCTCTTCGACAGTGTATGGAGTGGAGACCTTCGAGTGAGTTGGAGAGGAAACTTAAATTTCGCCTTTAGATTTGATAGGTGGAAACAAGTGATGACGATGGCCAAAGATGTTCGAGGGGATAATTCCAAAGGAGTACCCAGCTGATCGTACAGAGTGTATGGATGCTACGGTGATATCACAATAGGATTGAACAAAGGATGCAGAGGACAAACAACCAGTTCAAGCTGACCTTTAATAGTCGTCAAACTCTCAAGAGTCTAGACAGGATTGTTCGAAGAATCCAGACCAGTATCAGAAAGTGACCTAGTATCCAAGGGAGGTGGAGGACGAGATGACAAAGGTTGAAGACTCAGAACAATTTCGAGTTCAACATCTTAGTCCTCAAGTTACTGCAGTGATTCAGGAAATGGCTCCTTTGACAATCTTTTGGATGGAGGAGAGGAAGAGGGACTAGGTGAACCAGATGGTTCAACCACGATGACTTCATCTCAAATAACAGGAAAAGAGAGATAAATTTTGAGGCTTTAAAAATGTACTTTAAGGAATACTCATGATTTGGTCTAGAAACGACTAACAGGGATGTTATGAGATTGTGGGCAGCAATTTTTTAAGACGCATAAACAAACTGGTGCTCCTTCATGTTTTAAGACTCGAGAAAGAAACAAAGATGACTCTATCACTTTCATTTTGAAACGAGCTCAAAAGGACAAGCGCTCAGATGGTCTTTTAAGTTTAATGAGTCAAAAATATCAAATGAGTACTGAGGATGATCTAGGTAAAAAGGACTACCAAGTAACCGTGAACTGCAGAATACCTCCTGGCTATTAGATATTATTAAAATGATTAATTTTTTTAATAGTTAATAAATTACAAAATTAAAATTAATTAAATTCTTTTAATAGTTACTAAGAATTAAAATCAATTATAATATATATATATTACTACACTACATAACACATATATATATAATATATATTTATTATGTAATGGAAATTAAAAATTAATTAATTCAATCATAAATTGATATATTAATAATTAAACATTATGAACTCAATAATTTGTACCTATTATTAACATTTAAAATATTATTTAAATTTAAGTTAGACTATTCAAAATTACATTACCATCATCCACCTATATATAGAGTCGTAAAAGAAATCAATCATTACCTTTCTTCTAAAATTATGAAATTAAAAAGTATAATTTTATTAAATTATAATAAACAAGATTAAAATATATTATTTAATAATGATCTAAATAAAAAAATAATAGTAAAAATAAATCTCCTTATAAATTCCTCTCTTACCCTCCTATATATAATTGAAATTACTAAATTTTATTAAAATATATTTTTTAATGCTTTTTAATTGCAATAAAGACAATTCCACAAGATGTTAAGAAAAAAATGAGACCTTTCTAATGAACACTAAATTATACAACATATTGTCCATTTTTAAAGTGGCATAACCATGATATTTCCATAAACGAGACACACCAAAGGAGCGAACCGATAATGTAAAAGTAACCACAAGTACATGTAGATCCGGAAGAGAAGAACAGACATGAAATGCTTCTCATAGCACCCTCAAGTATGAGACTCGCTCGCCATAAGATCTGTAATTGGATGGTCATCAATGTACTCATATATCCAAAGTGACTAATACTAAAAATACCAAAACCAATACCTAAACTGACATAAAAAATTTCATGAATGACATGGACATGATAGTGAAAATAGGAAGTCATGGACATACATAATACTGGAAATGTTGAGCATCTCAATACTACAAACAATCCAAAGGTACCATCTCGAGTCCGGTAGCCATGACTAATCAAAAATGAATAACACTGCAAATACCTTAAATTTATAGAAATATAATTCAAATTTCTCCATGACAATGTAATCCCAAAACACGCACCAGTAACCTTCACACTAATCTGATTAACCAAATCAAGTTGAAATCGTCATAATGAAACCATACCTTGAGATGGATGACCAAAATTGAAGCAAAAAGAAGAAGACCAACGGAAGTTAATCCTAATTAGAGAAGATAATTGTCAAGTATTGTGCATTGTCCATTGGAGGATTAGTGTGATCGCCAAGCAAATCAGTGAGGTCACCTAAAGCTGAATCCAACACAAGAAAACTTTCAACTCTGGTTAATAACGAATCCATAATATAAACATAATTTTTTATTCATGAGCATTTGTTTAGTGCCTTCAAGTGAAAAAATACATTATAATTCTCGAACTACTTAATCCTTAAAAATTAAATGCAACAAGGTATCCATTTGTTGGTGAAGAGCTAAGAAATTCAAGAAATGAAGCCTAAGTTTCCTGAATCTACCAAGGACAGGGACCTTAGTAATATCCTCACCAACAATATTTGAATACGAGTGATATGGATGTTCAATAGACTATAACTCCAACAAGAGAATTCCTTTTTCACTTCTAAGGGAATCACATTGAAAAAAGTCTCAACTAAATCATAAGTAAAAGAACGAATACATTTATGCTCAACAATACCCAAGTCGCCCCCTTATGCTCAACATTCTCTCATGAGGAGGCATAACCACAATGACAAAATAACAAATAGGACCACTCAAAGACCCTCTACCTGCGAAGCAAGATGAAGAAAAAAACATTGATCTTGAAACCCTGACTAAAATATTAGCAGGTCGTGACCCACTAGCCACACCAGAGGACTAAACCCCAACAAATTATCAAATTCCCCACAACAAAAAGACATAAAAACATTATAATCCCTAATACCTTATTAGAGATATTGACACAAACAAAGGACAAGAGAAAAAACAATACTATGACCAAGAGCAAGGGTGAATCCAATGCTTAAAAAACTCAGAAACACTAGCAAGGCGAAAGCAAACACTACCATATATAACCTCTACTTTGCAAAGTTGAAGGATAACGATAATGACATACATATGCAACCAACGAAAACAACCTAGAGCAAAGATACCCTAATTGATAAAACTATGACCTATGTAGAGATAAAAAGCTCCAACCTTTGACATAATTCAGAACCAAAAAATGGAAGAAACGTACCTCCAAAATTGCTACCGAAGGCCTAGACTCAAATTGAAGTAGAAACCCAGACTTTGCAACCACACAACAATAAACACAACACAATGTGGACTCAATTCGAATGAAAAACCCAAAGAATACATCCATGCAACAAGAAACGACACACAACAACCACAAAAGAATCCAAAGGAAGGAGGTCGAGGATAACTCCTCACCTCCAATCCCACAGTTCACGTACTTTGGCCACCCTAGTGTCATTAACATGCATTTAAAATGATGAGGCTGATATCGTTCAAACCCAAAACCATCAAATGGTGATTGCCATGCCTCACCCAAATTGTGACACATGTTATCTATTCTGCATTTCATACAACGAAACTCCCTATCTACCCACATAACGACACCATCGGAGAAAATAAATTATAAAATTAAAACAAATATTAGTAAAAATGTAATATGAAAACTATTTATATATTT
>APFE030031196.1:419035-431608 GCA_000404065.3 Pinus taeda | reverse complement strand
TGGGAAATCTCTGTGTATATGTGTTTTATGTGTTACGCTCTCGCATTTTTATTTTTCCTGTGATTTAGAATTCGTATGCAGGTAATTTCTGTACGGGGTTAAAGCCTACACCCTTTGAAGAAATGGCTTAAATTTTTGGATTCCAAAGGATGAGGACATGCACCCTAGCAAGTTTCATATGTTTTGGAGTAGAATTGGTCCACCAAAAGGTCAAAAAACACCCTAACAATGACCTTTCTGCCACATTTTAGACACATAGAAGCAGTCTTGGGAGACTCAAGTTTTGAGGGGTCAAATGAGCTCCAAATGCAGATATTCTAGGTGTTCTCGAAAGTAGACGGGAAGACCTTTCCAATGAGCTATCATGGGCTCAATTTAGATTCTTGAAAGGGCTCCAAAATGGACTTGAAAGTGGTGCTGCGCGTTTGCCCAGTGGCGCTGCGCTTTTCACAATTTTTGCTTAGAGTTGCTATTTTTCTAGTTTTTTACTATAATCATGGATTCTATCTCATGGTGGATGAATTACCTATGTAAATGATGTCATGGCCTGTAAATATGATGGATAAATAGTAATAGAAGGTAGATTCATTGCTTAGGAGTTACTTTGAGCCCAAAATGAATCAGTTTTCACCTTTAGAGCCAAGTTGTTAATGATGCGTATATTCCTGTTTCTTGTTCAATATTAGTTATATTAGCTCCTCATCTTGGGGATTTGACCCCTGAGGATGGGAGGAGGTTGAAACAATGCATGTGTCTTCCTCTTCCTCCTCATTGTAGGGGGTTGGACTCAGTTGGATGCTCAGACATTAGTTGTACACCTGTTGTAAGCAGTTTGGCAGGAGATTATTAAGAATTGCAACTATTTCTATGGGATCCATTTGGTATGTATTTTTAGTACAGTTTCTTCTTATGTTATGATATGTTATTGTGTTTTGTATGATTCTTAATCATTTCATTGCTTCTAGATGAATATTTTCAAGTTGATAGGTTAAATTCACTACATCAGTGCTCTGCCTTGGGAAACCATTCACCATTTCATGTTTTGTATAGTCTAGGAAGGATCCATGGTTTTCACATGCCCTTCTTAGCTTCTCATTAGTCTAAAACATCTCATCTCATCAAGCCCTTGAGTGCTAAATCCTATGCCTACCTTTCCCCACTGAACACCCTGCAATTCTGACCTAATTATCTAGACCTAAACTATCTAGCTCCTCCTGATCTGGTAAAACTCCTTCAAAATCCAATCAAAATTTCATGCTACTATACCTAGCCTAAAATCGTTTTCCTGATCGATTCATATTGGCTGAGATCCTTATGGAGAGAGCCCTCACCCGACCTAGTAGGGCTAGCTACTTAGCTAAGTGTGGTTTGTGGTTACCCTAGCATTGCCTTCCTTCAGCCTGAGGTTCAATCCAGGGGATAACATGTGGTTCATCATCATGACAAGTTGAAGAATCAAATCTTGGCTGCATGATAAATAGATAGAGCAGAACATTCAAAGGCTAAATTGGACCAAGCAACGGGTATATTGACCTGGGCAACTAGACTCGCTAACAGCTATATTTGACAGAAAATAGCTAACTGGACTGGATCAAGGGAAAGGGCCAGGAAAACAAAATTCGTTAAATAATAAGTGAGTTGGTTATATGCCTATTACCATATTTAAATAAGGTAATATGTATATAGGAATTAATTAGACTTATATAAAGGTTATATAAATAAATACTAAGTTAGTTGATTTAAGAATTAGTTTAATCATTATTCTATATAAATCAAAATGAATCAAAATTACCGATTTTAAACTTATATAAAAATTATATAAATAGAGTTATTCAATTAAATGTTACATAACTTAAATGTAAGTTAGTTTTAATTATGTTCAATTTAAAAGGGTTAATATTAAACCCATATGTAAATAGTTAATTAAACTTTAGTTTAATATCTATTATTATAAGGTAACATATTTAATTAATATGAAATAAAATTTAAAAAGAAAAGGTACTATAATTAGATATTTAATATTATTTTAGAATTATATAATTAAGTATCTAGTTAATTAATTGTAAGTTAGTCTTAATTTTATTTAATTTCAAATTGGTTAATGTTAAATAAACATAGTTAATGGTAAGTTAATATTTCCATAACAACTAACTATTGTTAAACCTATTATTAGATCTCATTAATAAAACTATCAAAGTCAACTTAAACCATAAACCTAAAACTATCTAGAGATTATAATAGGAATAATCCATCAAATTGATAACCTATTAAGATAGTTGAATAATGGACCTAGGATATGCGGCACAATTTTCCCCACTTAACTAACCAAAGAGGAGAAAGAAAGGACGAAGTTTGTTTTAAATTGGTTAGTTAGTCTTAAGCAACTTTCATTAATATTTATAAAAGGACGATATAAAACATAAAATGTTTTAAATATCAAAATCTAAAACATAAAAATTAAGGACGATAAAAAAGGAAACCTCGATGATCAGAGAAGGGGGAAGATAGGAAGGCTCCATAGAAAAGAACACCACAAGGAGCTGGGAGTAGTGGGGAAATGGCAGGGAAGAGAGGGCAGGGATCTAGCGATCGCTGATTTTCCAGCCGTAATCTCTATTGGGATTTCTTGGCATTTTTTCAATCTCAATTGCTTCCCTAAACTTACAGTGGTGAAACTGACAAACCTTAGCAATAACACTTGCCTCCTCAATACAAAAATGATGCTTCATCTTCTCAGCATGCTCTGCTAAGATGGAGGATCTGGTCCTTCCATGTTTTAAGTCAGTTGAGTGCTCATTAATCCTTTGATTGATAGAACAACCAATCTCACCATTATAGGGGGTTCCACAAGAATAGGGAATAACATAGACATCTTTCATGTCCTTAGGGTTCACTGGGTCGTTTACTGACTAGAGGGAGCTACAGATAGTGTTAAGGGGTCTGGAGGTAGAGGTAACATTATACTTTCTAAGAATCCTGGCAATCTTATCAGTGGTCCATTTGATGAAAGGGAGACGAACCCCTGAGACTTGGTCTTTAGGGTTTTTCTTGACCAATGAATTCTTACTCACTTTAAGGAATGCCTTCTGAACTAGATGCTTAAATAACCATTATTAACAAAGACATTAAGGAGGTGGGATTCTCTTTATCGAGGCTCTTTTTATTAGAGATTCTCAATGCATGAGTGGCAAGAGTATTAAGAACGCCCAACTTTTGAGCTAGGAAATTATGGGAACTGGCATGAAGATATTGCTCAGTGTGTGTTTTCTTCTAAAAAAGCTGGTGGAAGAAGGAGCCATCATTATTCTTTGAAATCAGAACATTGAGGAAAGGAAGGCATCCATTCACTTCTTGGTCCATAGTGAACTTAATGGTGGGGGATTGATTGTTGAGATGCTTGAAGAAAAGATCCAATTCTTCTTGGCCATCAGACCAGATGACATCAGTGTCATCCAATGTTATTATTATTATTATAGTCATAATAATATAATAATTAATTTTTTTCTAAATAAAACTATTCTATTAACATAAGAGGTGGTAATTTACATCAAGACCGTAATAAAAAATAGCTACCCTGTGGAAGCGGTAGAGAGAATTAAAACACTGCCTATGATAGTAAGCTAAACCAAGAGCTGGTATTCAAATCCCATGCAAGGGAACAAGTATTGGCTCTCTTGCTGAGCTTACAAAAATTCAAAGAGACATGTAAATTGAACCATAGCTTGCTAAAGTGAACCAAAATTTGCATCCTGAACCAAAAATTACCGGCTAATAAGGGTCGCGTGACCATCAACACAGCAACAGTTAAAGAAACTACGCATCCGGAGGCTCCTCCATGATTTGGTACCATCCAAACTCTGGTAGAGCATTTACGCGAGCAACATCAGTGTTATCCCTTGCACATGCATTAGCAGGAACAAGGGAACTAGGAGCCTCCATTTCCATCCCCGTGGCCATGGCATTGAGAGAAGGGTCCGCCGAATCCTGCATGGCGAAAGGAGTCTGGGCATGAACAGAATCAAGACCCTCCTGATGGGTGCTGGTTTCCCCTACCTCCTGACTTTCTTCAAGAAAGAACACTGAGACATGAGCACGAATTCTTGGGCAATTCAGGGAAGAATTGAAGGTAAAAATCGCTAAGCCTACGGAGGGGGACGACGAGGAGTCAGGAGGGAAAAGGCTGGGGAGATGGGGATGCCCTCTCCCACTACGAGTGTGAGGGTAATGGCCGATGGAGAGATCACTAGAAACAGAGGGTGAATTAGAGGACGAGCGAGAGGGCACACGCCTAGGAGTTCCCATGCGGCTCCTCATCCAATGTCACAGATGGGGCATAACTATAACCTCAGCCACCCTTCAAACGTAGGACCACGCAACCACCTCCTCCGAGCTCAATTTATTTCTGTGGGAATCCCACCTCAGGCTGGAGGCTTCCGAACAAAGCCTTGGAGAAGTTGAAGGCGGCATCGCAGAATTGGCCGAGCAAAACAGGGCAGCAGAACACAACAGAGCAACATACCATAAAACACCTTTTCCATACCCACAATGCATTCGAGGCATCCAAAATTTCACAAAGCCAAACTTGTATTTAAATGATCCGCCCTTCCTCGGATTACCCCCGCCATAACTCCAACATTAAAGAGAGCCGAAGCCCAGGTCAAGCTAGAGCATGCGGAAGCGATGGAGAAGTCGGATGACAGTTTGGGCGTAACAAAACCACATGACGTGAATCCAATTGGAACCCAATAACCATGTTTAAGCTAGGTAAGCCCATATACCAGGTCGTATAGGGCATGCATGTGTCATCCTGCCTCACCGCACCCCTGTCCCATCACTTTAACCTGCTGTAAATGCACCCACATTCGGGGAATAATATAATAATTATTATTATAATAGTAATAATATAATTATTATTATTATTTAATATAATAGTAATAATATAATATTAAATATTATTAATATGATCCAATGTCACATTCTAACAAAGATTGTCTCAATATGGAGATCAACCATAGTCAATAGTGGTGAACGGTTTTCCAGCATCGCATTGTGACAAAAGTTGTCTCAATATGAAAATCAATCATTGTCAACAATAGTCAATTGCATTGTGACAAAGATTGTGTCAATAACAAAATCAACCATGGTGAACGATATTTATTTTAGGGTTTATAATATTTACCTTAAGGTTTATATACCTTGGGTTTTATAATATTTATCCTTTGGGTTTATAATATTTATCCTATGGGTTTAATAGTATTCCCTTAGGTTTATAAGCGCTTGAGTTTTTATTATTGTTCCCTTGGGCTTATAATATTTATCTTATGGTTTATATACCTTGGGTTTATAATATTAATCTCCTGGATTTAATATTATTCCCTTGGGTTTATATTATCAATCCCTTAGATTTATTAATGTAAGCATACATATTTCTAGAGTTTATAATCATAAATTCCTTGGGTTTATTGATGCCTTTGAGTTTATGATATTAATAGTTGTTCAAAAATTATAATATTATTCTCAATAGTTTTAATTATTTAATCCCAAAAAATTTATAAAATTATTAATCTATTATTTATTTAAAAAAATGATTTGAATATTATTTTATGATTTGTTTTTAAATATAAATGAATTGATTATTTATTATCTATATAATTAAATTATTAATTAAAATATCTTTTAGTAACAACGCTAACAAAATAATTTTTTTGATTATTTATAATAATAATAATAATAATTTTACTGTAATAATTTTTTTAATATATTTTTATATTGTATATTTATTAATGATTTGTGTCGCAAGAGATAACAAATTGATTTTTTCAATTTCATTATACTAATTATATTTAATTAATTAAATATGATTGTGTTAATCTCTGTAGTTTTGAGTTTTAAAGTAATCCCATATAATTTCATCTTGTGATTTTGTGTTATGTTTATTCTTTGTTGTGCTTTTGTTTATCTCTAAATACATGATCTTTCCAATTCTGAGAAGATTTTCGGCGTAAATCACATTAGAATGCTTTTGTCGACACATTTCGAACAAACGAGTGTGGTTCATCATCATGACAAGTTGAAGAATCAGATCTTGGTTGCATGATAAATAGATAGAGCAGAACATTCAATGACTAAATTTGACTGGGAAACGATTATATTGACCTGGGCAACCAGACTAGCTAACGACTATATTTGACTGGAAAACAGCTAACTCGATTAGATCAAGGGATAGGGACAGGAAAATAAAATTGGTTATATAATAAGTGAGTTGGTTATATGCCTATTACCATATTTAAATAAAGTAGTGTGTATATAGGAATTAATTAGACTTATCTCAGGTTATATTAATTAATACTGAAGTTTAGTTGATTTTTAGATTAAGTTTAATAACTATGTATATATAAATCAAATCATAAAAATTAAATATGTTTAAACTTATATAAAAGTATATATTAGATAGAGTTATTTATTAAATGTATGTAACTTGTAAATGTAGTTAGTTTTAATTACTTATTTAAAGGGTTAATATTAAACCCATAGATAATTAAGTTAATTAAACTTTAGTTTTAATATCTAATTATTTAAGGTACATATTTAATGTTAATACCATCAAATTAATTTTAAATGTAATATATTAGATATTTTATCATTATTTTAGAGATTAGTATATTAATATATCTTAGTTAATTAATTGTAAGTTATTCTTAATTTTATTTTTAGACCAAATGGTTTAGATGTTAAATAAACATAGTTCTAATTGTAGTTAATATTTCCATAACAACTAACTATTGTTAAACCTATTATTAGATCTCATTAATAAAACTATCAAAGTCAACTTAAACCATAAACCTAAAACTATCTAGAGATTATAATCGGAATAATCCATTAAATTGATAACTTATTAAGATAGTTGAATAATGGACCTAGGATATGTGGCACAATTTCCCACACTTAACTAACCAAAGAGGAGAAAGAAGGGAAGAAGTTTGTTTTAAATTGGTTAGTTAATCTTGAGCAACTTTCATTAAAATTTATAAAAGTTTTTGTTTTTTTTTTTACAAACAAAAATGTTTTTAATATCAAAATCTAAAACATAAAAATTCAGGTACGATGATCAGAGAGTGAGGGGGAAGATAGGAAGACTCCATAGAGAAGAAGACCACAAGGAGTGGGGAGAGGTGGGGAAATGGCTAGGAAGAGAGGGCAGGGATCCAGCAAATGCTAATTTTCTAGTCATCATCTCTATTGAGATTGCTTGGCCTTTTTTCAGTCTCAATTGCTTCCCTAAACTTCCGGTGGTGAAACTGAGAAACCCTAGCAATAACACTTTCCTCCTCAATACAAACGTGATGCTTCATCTTCTTAGCATGCTCTTCTAAGGTAGAGGATCGCGTACTCCCATGTTTTAAGTCGACTGAGTGCTCATTAATCCTCTGATTGATAGACCAACTAGTCTCATCAGTATAGGGGTTCCCACAAGAACAGGGAATAACATAGACACATTTCATGTCCTTAGGGTCGGTTGGGTCTTTCACTGACTGGAAGGAGCTACGGATTGTGTTAAGGGGTCTAAAGGTAGAGGGAACATTATGCTTTTGAAGAATCCTGGCAATCTTATCAGCAGTCCCTTGGATGAAAGGGAGATGAACCCTTGAGACTTGATCTTTAGGGTTTTTCTTGACCAATGAATTCTTACTCGCTTTAAGGAATGCCTTATGACCTAGGTGCTTACTATAACCGTTATTAACAAAGACATTAAGGAGGTGTGCCTTCTCTTTATCGAGGCTCTTTTCATCATAGATTCTCACCGCATGAGTGGCCAGAGTATTAAGAACGCCCAACTTTTACGCTGGGAAATGATCTTTCCATTTAATGAAGATTATAAAAGATTCCCAAAATAATATCTTTGAATCAATCAAAGGTTTCCAAAAAAAATAGTATATTTTGCCATCAATAAAAATCAAGCAAACGAAAAGAAGAAAAAACACTTTGATCAACTGGACAAAGGTGTATTGTGTGACCAACAATAATAATAAAGGCAGAAGTAAGGGCATTGCTTGGATGGCCATCGCCATACAAAACTAGAAGGGCATTGCTTGGATCGCCATCACCATACAAAACTATGTTGCGGCACTGTAAGTCTTAGCAGGATCTGCAGAGAAAATACAATGTCGGGATTCAGGACTTTCGTGATTCGTGAGTAGTAGTTGGCATTATGTCACTGCAGGTATTTGGAGATTGCGGAGGAGTAATTGATTGGATGAAGGGTTATCGATTCCTGAACTACCGACTTCAACCAATGGTGGAACAGGCAATAGCTTTTTCTTTTTTCTGTCAGGTTTCGAAATTGAATGGCAAAGCAGATGAACTATCCCGGCAATCGAAGCTCAACTTTCCCTACTAAAGCTGGCGGAGACAAATATTTCCCTTCTATGGCAGGGTTATCGATTCCCAAACTACCGACTTCAACCAATGGTGCAACAGGCAGCAGCGTTTTCCTTTTTCTGTCAGGTTTCGAAATTTAATGGCAAAGCAGATGAACTATCCCGGCAATCGAAGCTCAACTTTGCCTACTAAAGCTGGCGGAGACAAATATTTCCCTTCTATGATGGAGACTTCTTGGAAGTTTTGATTTAGAGCTATTTGATGGTTTGGAACCTGTATCGTAGGTTGAATTGTTTATTTGATGATTTGGAACTTGTTTCAGAGGTGTAAATGTTTTGGTGATTACGGCTTATTTCCTTTTTTTCACTGTCATGGACTTCGAGCTGGTTTTTATAGAATAAGAATTTTTTGTTCAGATCCCAAAAAAAAATATTGGACTTTAGTTTTAGTATTTTAGGGTATAAGCCTTTGCTGCAGATAGATAAATGTACGCTAGAAATGATAGAGAAAAGATAGCACTATGGCATAAAGAAGATAGCACTATGGCATAAAGATAAATTATAGAGTTTAAATAGATTATATTTAGTTTTATACTTGTATTTATTTTGGAATATTTTTTTCATAATTATAATTTAATTATTATATTATTAAGTAGACAATATAGATTTAATGTCTAGAAATATTTTAGAATATTTTTAGTAGTATATACAAATTAAACATTGAAATTTATGTTTGAAAGTTAATTTTTGTTGAATATCATGGAGACTTTTTAATGTAACATTACATTTAAAAATAATAAAATAATACTTACATTAACAAATTAAAAAATAGTAATAACAAAAAACAAATCAATGTAAGCCATAAATACAATTTTCAATTTCCAACTTAATATTAAATCAACTTATAATAAGTGATAAAGGTTTGAAATTTAAAAATAAAAAATAAAAAAATCTACTTTATCTTATGAGAGAATATGTAATTCCGTCTCTGCTTAATATGGAGTTGACAAATAGCATATAAAAATAACATGTAAAAATAATTGCACCAGTATGGTAGAGATGTTGTAATCTAATGTCCTACTTAATCGTAAGAATAAAAATAACCCTAAGTGAAAAAATTTTTACTTGATTAACATAAAATAAAAATAATAAAACAAATAATATTCAAACAAAAATAACTTCATTGAGAGGCTCATTCTACAACCTAGTATGAGAAAGTTGTGTAAGTATATCGATTTTCAACTTGGAGTTAACATGTCTCCCTTTTATTGAGCCTAGAAGCTCGTTGTACAACTCAATTTGAGAGAGCTATGTAAGTATGTATGTGTTCAAGTTGGAGTTGACACATTTCCATTTTAAAGTTAAAAGAAAAATTATTTAAAAAAATAAAAAAAAAAATGTTTGGTTTGTTTAATTTAAAGTATTATAAAAAATCAATAATCCTGCTCTCTCACCATACTAAGGAGAAGTGGTAAAAATGTTTCACTCTCTCTCAATCATAAATAAAATATATTAGAAAAAACAAAAATGAATATACTTGTTTGGTTTATTTAATTAAAAGTATTATAAAATGTCAATAATCTCACTCTCAATCTTCATATTAAGGAGAAGTGGTAAAAATATTTAACTCACTCTCAACCATAAATAAACTAGCAATTGCACCACATGTTGCATTGGGAATGCCACTCTCAATCTTCATATTAAGGAGAAGTGGTAAAAATATTTAACTCTCACTCTCAACCATAAATAAACTAGCAATTGCACCACATGTTGCATTGGGAATGCCATAAGGCTTATTGTGGAAACTTGGATAATATTACTTTGGTCGTCTAACAAAGTGATCTAAGGGCTCACCACTGCACACAGTGGCATGGAGGGGAGTTCTTCTCAAATGGAAATGCCTTATTGCATGATTAGTAAACAGTAACGTAATAGATAAACATATCATTCATTAACATAAAATGTTGTGTCACAATGTAGAGTTAATATATCTAACATTGATAAAGACCAAATTAATTTATATCAAACCCATTATGTAAAATTCATAAGATTAACAAACATAGACAAAATAAATAACCATGTACCATTCACTAAAATAAATTTTTTAGTGTGATATAGAATTAATTAATTTTATCCTTAAAACATGGCATTAAGAATCATCAAAACTTTATTTCATATTTAAAATAACTAGTATATAATGATATTCATTAATGTTAGCTATAACACCAACACAACGCTATGTTAAAGATGACAAGGATTACAATAAATTGACAACAAAAAGATATTAACATCGATGGGTTACTTATGTTAAACATATGTTGTGTTATTCTTTGTAGATAGGTAATGTAAAGTATGTTCATATATTTTTTTCATATTAATGTATTAAAAACATTTCAATATATCAACATGAAACTTTAAAAAAAATATGTGATAAAAACACTCATTAATAAATGATTAGAAATTCTAACCCAATTCTATTACATTTTAGAAAGCTCATGTTCATTTTTCTCTTCATCTTTAGAGTCGTCATCTCTAATTTGGTATTTGGTATAGATATCCTCTTTGTAAAAATGCTTGGTTCTCATCCCAAGCCACCCACACATGATGGAACCAACAATTGCCATAATGGCCATTATGATAAATGTCTCAGGGAAACAACTCACTCCTATGCATGTCACTTCGCTCTAGTATGGTTCAGAGGTAGGTGAGGAGGCTCTAATCAAATCACGTTCCAAGTTATGTCATTGTTTTGTAGCTTCTGAATAATAGAGATACCCCACAACTCTTACAGATAAAAAGTAAGTTGCAATGGGGCTAGCAGAACCTACTAAATTATAGAAGGTGGAGTAATGTTCTAACTCAAAAATCTTAGAAGTTGTGGAAAAAATCACATGCCAATGAGCTCCAAAGCAAAATCCTATTACAATGGAAGCCACATAGAGAGACCCTCGAACTGCAAATGCTATGAAATGGTGGCCTATAGAAGAAATGGCTTAAACACTTGTTAGAATGAGCGGCCTCAGAAATTGTACTTCTTTAACAAAAAATCAAATAAAAACTTGCACTCGCTGTGCCCAAGAAGTTCCAAATACTAATGAGACACACAAATGTGCTCCCATCCATTGAGGTGAATCCAAGGGCATCCCCGAGCTGACCCATGTTGTCTATGGTAGTGAGAGATGCCCCAATACCACATGTTGACCCTATGAAGAGAATCCACATGTCGAAGTTCAACAAGCCTTGAATAATTGAGTATTTTCTCCTCACATAGGAGCCTTAATATAATTTGAATATATTCATCTTATCCAAGCTCCTTGAATTCTTCTAAAACAGAGCTAGGAGCCTTGATACACCATGAATATACTTTTATGAGACTTACTCTAAACTTTTTCAGTACCCCTATTATAGAATCACCATCAATATTGTTTCCTAGACATCTTTGGGCTGATTTGCATGAATTTGAGCCAACCCAAGATCCCTCTTCTCTGTTTGTAATTTGTTAAATTCTTCCTTTGCAACCACTCCTAGGGCTACCATGAGAAAACTTGCAATTACAACAACCAAAAGATTAAACCCAATGGAAGGGAACTTGTAATAATTTTCTACAATGATAACAACCAAGAGAAAACCAACCAAGGTCAAGGCTCTGTATAGATATGTATAGAAAATGCTCTCTTCAATTTTCTCTCTACAAAAGAAACCAACAATCCGAGGATTGAAGCCCTGGGGCACTAAATATCACAAGAAAATAAATAAATAGATTAAGGTTAAAGATAAAGATGATGATTTATGAGAGATTCTTTGGTGTAAATCACATGAAATTTCATTTTTATCGACGTGTTTTGAACCAGCTAGTGTGGTTCATCATCAGGATAAGTTGAAGAATCAAATCTAGCTTAGCATATTAAATAGTCAAAGAAGAACATCCAATGGCTATATTTCTTGACCAAGCAACGACTAAATTTGACCAGGAGACAGTTAGTTGGACCAGATTAAGTGCATGACCTATATTTTGATAATTAAGTTCATAAATATCAAATTGTTAGTTAGTTATATTCTTAAAATCGAGGTTAAAGGGACCATAAATGAATATATCATAAAATAAATAAATTAATTTAAATTAATAGTTAGTTAAAAAGTTATTAAATAGAGTAATGAATATATCATAAAATTAATTTAAATTAATAGTTGGTTA
>APFE030031196.1:320760-375922 GCA_000404065.3 Pinus taeda | reverse complement strand
ATATATGTTATTTGATAACATTTTTTTAAGTTGATTCAAAATATTCTACTAATAGTAAAAAAGATTGCATTGAGTACATATATTTACTAATGGCTCCAAATAAATTGATCTCAAAGATCATGCTTCTTACTAGGTATGACATACTAAGATATCAAACACCAGAGGATTACATTGATTTTTCTTTCTTTTTTTTTTCTCATAGAGACAACTATCCATCTTACAAATTTACCAGTTACATATGAGGAATATTCCATATCCTCTTCTTTCAAAGAAAGCTCTATCACTCTGGCCTCCTTAGAGGGCAGGACATCTCTGTCATTATGTGAATGATGAGACTCGTGAGGTTGTTTATGCCCAGTGTTTGTAGCCATAATTAGTGATGATGAGCTTTCATTCTCCATGGCTGAAAAATTCTTTTCGAGTGAGGCCACACCCGTATCAACCATGGGGTGCACATGATCTTGGGAAGTTGAAGAATCGCGATGTGTCTTTTCCTGTTGAGGGTTGTATTTCTTACTATTGGCCCCATTCTTGATATATGAAGCTTCCTTCTGATCAAGCCATCCATGATTGGATTTTCTTGGCTCTATGGATCCTTACATTCCTTTAGGGCATGCACTGTGAAGATGCTCTAGCTCATGACAATTTTTGCATCTAAAAGTTGTGTTTTCATAGTGTAGATACTCATCAAGTTCCTTTCCACCCAATTTTAGGATGATTTTATATGAGAGACCCGCGCTTAAATCAAGTTCAACATAAATTTGGATGAAAGAGATGAAACCAATAGCTATTCTCTCACTATCAATTTTGACAAAGGGTCTAATACCATTTTCAATATCCCTAAGGAAATCTTACATAATCCACTAAAGGGGTAAGTTTGGGAGTCTTACCCAAACAAGAGTGGTGAGAGTCTTCATAATAGCATTTTCAATATTTCTAAGGAAATCTATCGTAATCCACTTAAGGGGTGGGAGTCTTATCCAAAATGGAGTGGCCAGAGTCTTCATGGGGAACGGGTTGAACTTATGAAACCATGGTTGAATTAAGAGTCTTGCATGACCCCAAAACTAGGGGTTTGATAAAAAGCCCTTTGTTGGTGCTCGAGATCTTTGAAGACAAATACAAAATCATTTTTAGAAAAGAATAGTAGATCTATGTTTTTAGTCTAACTCTCATAACTCACTCCCTCAGGGCGGAAGCTAAGGGCCAGAGTTTGTTAAAATGGCACATGACCACATGTTGAATATAATAACAAATATTTATGGTGGTGAAGAGCATATTCATTTTGATAGTTGGAGCTTCCAATTAATGTTCAACCACAAAGGCCTGGTCGGAAAGAGCATTCGAAGGTTGGGAGCTAATGTTTACATTGAGAGCTTCTTTAAATGAGAAGGACTTTGAAATAGAGAATGCCCCAGTTCCTTTGGTACCTCCTTTCAATTGGGAAATGAAAAAGACAAAGGCTTCATTCTTAATGCCATAATCCCTCGGAACTTTTACCAAATTTAATTTCCTACCTTGATAGAGAATTCGTACTCCACCTGGGATACCTGTAACCTTAAATATTATGACTGCAAATGAAAATACATCCTCCAATTCATAAAACCTGAGGCACAAAGATTTTCTAGATAGGCTTTTAACGAATATTGGGAATTTTTGAAAATCTAAGGCACCAGAACCATCTAGCAGATGAACGACGTAAGGATTAGGAACCAAATGTAGCCTTTTAGGAAGCTGGTCAGAAATTTCATCAATCACATTGCAGGAGGAATTCTGGTGCTACATAAACTGCAACAACGCCCTAAGTCTAGTATCACTCAGAGGAGGTTCACTCAGCGCGTGACGATCAAAATCATCAATTATGGTGATGTCTAGAGGTGCGGTGGGGGCTTTGAGAGCCTCTCTATCCATGTGTGCTTGGCGCTTGTCAATTGCGGCTACAGAGTTGATGCCATCATGCCAGGTGTGAGGGGTGGCAACGAAGGAGAGTTTCAAATGGTCGGTGTTGTGTATCCTCATGGGGCAATTGGAAGCAGAGGACACATTGGAAGGAGAGTTTCAAATGGTCGGTGTTGTGACATTGTCGGTTATTGAGGGTCCATCATTGGAAGTGTGCAGTGAATCCCTGTTGTGAGGGGCTGCAGTGATGGAGGGTTTCAAATGGAAAGTGCTCTATATCGTCATGGAAGAATTGGGGCAGTGCTCTGTATCATCATGGAAGAATTCATCTGGTTTAGATTCATTGACAGCTAACTTTCTTCACCATATACTGATAACGTCAAAACCACACACAATTGGGCTTTTCATTATTGACTTTTGGGTTTTGCATATAAATCAGAATATTTTCAATAGATTAATATAAAACAAAATAAAAACAATAAATGTAATGTTTAAATTCTCAATTTTTAAATTTATAATATATATATATATAAATTTAAGGAAAAATATGAGATTATATTTTAATAATATTTGTTTAAGATATTCAAAACATTAATAGATTATTCTGATTATATTTTATTTGTAAGCATTTTATTTTGCTATGATTGATATCCTTGTGTAGATCAAATTTTATGGTTAGCAAAGTGTGTATCTTCAACATGTTTTGAGGCGAGTCAAAATTTATAAAATTAATAGATATGTAAAATTTCATAATATTACTAATTTATATTGAAATAAAATTATATTATAATAGTTGTAAAATTATGTGATAGGAGAACTTTATTTTTGAAATAGTTGGAAAATTTATTGTAACGCAATTGTCAAACTAGTAGTGGGGACAATCATCACTGGTTGTTATGAGTGAACGCAGGCTAACTCATTATTGTTATTTAAGGAAAACCACCCCAGTGCAAATTAGCCACTCGTGGTCCATTAGGGAACAAGCCTTCAACCTGTTAGATTTCTTTCGGTCTTAGGCCAGTTGTTAACCTATTTCCTTACGTTCTAGGAAGATGAGCTTGTTAGATATAAGTTGTCATTGATGGCAAAGGCATAGGTGGTTACAAGAAGAATGGTCAAGGAGCATAGAATTTTGAGGGAATTTTAGTTCAGAGGATCATCCCTGTAGCTCTTGGAAACTACTTAGATTGATAGATCTTAGAAAGAGATTTCCAACAGTATATGGAAGTTTGAAAAATACCTCCTGGATCGAAAGTTATTGTAGGTCAAAGCCCAAAGGTTAAAAGGTCAAAGGTTGTAGAATTACACTTGGTTCTTTGCAAATTTAGTGGAAATTTGGCGATTGGCCTAAGTTGGCAGAGCACATAGCAAAGTGGAGCATCCATTAAGAAGTGGGAAAGTACAATGGTTGATGTGTGTCATGCATCAACCGTGACCCATCGGAGAAATTACGCAGGGCCATTCCCACCCAATGGTTAAAAGTCAAGGGAGTTCCACTATTGCTAGTATTTTCCATACCATTAATCAGGAGATTAATGGTCCATGTTGAAAGCAGGATCCCTCCCCATTTGCCATGAAACCACATGGGGGGGTTTGTGCTGAAACATGGTGGTAAGTAGAGTGAAGTGGCAGACGACTAATGCACAAGACATGTGGTAGGCAAACTAAGTTATAATTGGAACATGTAGGAGTCCACCGAGACACGTGACCCCCAAAGATCCAAAGATAGGTGTGAGTAAAGTCTCGGGGACAGGGGCACGAGATGAGGTGGAACAAATAGGGGGCATGGCTATCCAATCACTAAAGAGCGCAACATATGCAAGACGGGTCCATATGAAATGTCACCTTGGAAACACTTCCCCAGAAGATCCCGAGGGAGTGCAAGGCTAAACTTCTAGGGATAAGGATTCGAAAGGATGTAGTGAAGGATGTCTAAAATTGACAAAATGATGAGGTAGGAAACATGTCTCAACACATGAATTATATTTGGCACAAGCAATCTAGTGGGGGACCTAGTAGATGATGTAACTTTGGAAGGTCTGACCCCGAAAGATCCAGAGGCAGTGGAGGTTTAAACATCCTAGGACAGGGAGTCGATAGAATGTCGCATTCAACATGGCATAGAAGGATACATCATGGACCAATGGTGATTGCACAATAGATGAGCCATCTTCACACATCACCCTAGAAGGATTGCTCCAAGAAGATTCAAAGATGGGGTGTCGAGAGGCTGTGTATAAGAAGACACATGGCATAATGTTATTTGTTAATAGAGGTGACGAGAGAGACACAACATCATGATGATATCAACATGATCTGGAACTAATGAAGTTGTGACATGTGGCATGCAGATTCCAAATTTTTAGGTACCCAATGAAGCCAAAAATGAGTGAGAGATGTAATTTTTTATCGAGTGACAGGTGGAACTCTTGTAGAGGTCGAATACACACTAGTAATGATACGTCACCTTGGAAGGGTAACCCAGGAATATTTGAAAGGTGTGCAGGTTGAACCACCAGAGGAGAATAATATGTGACATGGCGGAAATGAAAACTCTCCTCAGTTGTTTTGTGATTGGTCTAGGTGTGTGAGGAGTGGTCCCGTAGGGACACATAATCGTGAACCCTGGAAGGCGAGGGGCATTGAAAGTTTTAGAGAAAGTGGCATCGAGTTTCTTGAGGATGACGAGGCTTTGGGACACTGTAGATCATAAGTGGCAGAATCACACAACATGGACCAACCAGAGTGGCATAGAGAAAGCATGGTAGACTCCACAATGCATGTCCCCTGGACCCTAGAAGATTTGAAAGGTGCACCATTGATAAAGAGTTAGGGGCTAAGGTTAAATCTCTAGGACTTGCATTTGTTTGTGCTTTAAGACTAAGGGCAGAAGACATTTACAGTGTTGGTTAAGCCCTCTGTTCATATAGCACAGAGAGACCTACTAGTAGCTATATGCGGTGGTTTCTTAGTTTAAGCACTTTGGCCCTATATAAGTTGTTTAACACACAAACGGGTTGGAAACTTGGAGAATTATCATTATGTGCCATATTCGGTGGCTTAGCACCAAATATGCAATGCGCTAAACTTTGGTAACCTAGGCATGAATGAGTTGGAAGAAAAATTAGTGGCTTAGATAGAGTTAGAAGCATATTTGGTTTTTCGGCCAAATTTCGCACTTAGCTATTAGATGTCCAACTAAACCATGATATTTTACATAATTACAAATTTGTGCAGTTTAGCTCAGTTTTATTACAAGGACAACAAAGTAGCAATTGAAGACTTCAAGACCGCATTAAGATGACTTAACAAAAGTGATAGATGAGTTGAAATTAAGGAGTTATGCTTAATATAGAGTTGAAGTTAACTAAGAGTTCTAAAACTAAAAATATAATCTCAATATCTATATAAGCATAAATGAATTTGCAAGATAGGGGGTTGAAGAGTTGTTCATGGATTGATGGTACTAGTGTGTATGGTGGATTTATCAATGATCAAAGATTATTGAAGGTGATTTTATGGTATTTAGACTGAATAATTAAGGTGATAAATTTATTTGTTTTATGTAAGAGAGTATCCTTCATCATTCAAGTTTGAAAATGGTATGAAAGATGAATCGAGGAGGTCAAGCAAGTGGCATCTTTCAGATATGGGCTTATATCTCCTACTAGTGGCTTCTAAACAATTAAGGGTTGTACCTCCTTTCAATGGTAGCTGATAAACGAGGGGTATTTTCTCCTTTCAATGGTAGCTGATAAACTAGGGAGTAGTAGATTCCTTCTAGTTGTAGCCAAAGAACTTTGTAAACAAAAAGTAGAAGCTTTCCTTTGTGAAAGTAATTGAAGAAATTTTTGAAGAATCTGTGTTTAAATTGTGCTACTTATGTTAACTCTTGTGATTTTCATATAGCTTATTGTTGAAGTGTTTATTGGTGTTCTAGTATTCTTTAATAGCGAAATAAATTCTAAATTCTCATAATATTGATTCACCCCCCTCTCATTATTGTTTTGGTTTCTAACAATTGGCATTAGAGCAACCAGGTTACGTTAGGATCAGTCTAATAACTAGAAGAAAGTGTTAGGTCCTTATAATACTATTGTATCCCCCATATACTTATTTTTGTCCCCATGTAGCCCCCCATATTGTTATTGTTGTGACCTATAGAAGCCCAATATTATTATTGGTGTGCCCCTACATTATTATTTTTATGTAGGCTTTAATTATATTGTGACCCCTAAGACTCCTATATATACAAAGATGGCATTGTCGTTTGTATCATCCAAGAACATTTCATTTATGTAATGTAAATGAGGTTTCCCCCTCGAATAGATAATTTTTAAGTCATCGATCTATCTTTTCTGTGAGCTTGTTGAATAAATTTTGGTTTCAAAGCTTTGGATTCTAGGGTTTCGCTTCTTTGAACAGATATTCTTGGAATTTTTTTTTTATAACATTTTTTATACAATGCTTCATCAGCTAAAATTGTTACCACAAGGATCTGAACCCTTGTTGAAATTCGTGTAAAAATTTTAGACCTAGGATGACTAAAGTTTTAGAGATATGATATGACAAAGGTAGGGTTTTTGAAGGATCCAAATTACTCTCTCAAATAGGTGACCTAGGAAAAATCGTCATAACTTTCGTTTCAGGCATTAGATTTAAATTATGTAGAAAGTGGTTAAAATTGCACAGACTGTAGTTTTTCATGTAGCAATTTTAGTGCCAAAGGTAGAAAAATAGTGACACCTGCGACTCAATACAAGTTCACTCTACTGAACCCATCCATAATCAGGTGATCATGGGCGATTGGGCATAACTTTACTTTGAAGAATGCCAATTTGGTCTAACTTATGGAATTAGAAATAATACTCAGAGAGCTACCAAATGTCTAAAGTTTATATCTTAAAGATCCAAAATTGCACAAATACTATAGTTTCAAAATCAAGCTCCTAGAAAGCAAGAAAAAAGTGTGTATTTTTTAATTTTTACATAACCAATTTGAAGTCATTTAAGGGGCATATAGAAGCATATATATCATTTTTTTATTCCAAAATTCCTCGGAAAAAAAAAATAAAATAAAATAAAATAAAATAAAATTGACACACTTAGTAAGTAACTAGAAATTTATTCTATTACTAATGAAGAAGAAGAAGAAATGCAACATGATATATCAAATTTACAAGACCAAGTGCTCTCGAAAAAAGTAACAAAAAATTAATTGGAAGCCATGATGAATGTTAAAATAGATGGTATAAAAAGGTACACGGGAGTTAAGATATATTTCATAAAAAGGTACGTGGGAGTTTTTAATGAGGGTTTAGAAGCAGACATGGAAGTAATGATGAATGTCAAGATAGAGGAGTTGAAGGAAGGTTTCGTAAATTTCTAGAAGAAAGGCTTCCCAGTGGTGACAAGGTAATCCATGAAAATCATGATGAAGTGTTGGGTAGTGGGTCCCCCGCGTAAGGGTTTTGGGGCTCAAAGCCCACAATTTTCGGTACTGATGTTGTAAAAGTTCCGGGAAGTGCATGGAACACGAATTGTAATGAGTCGAGTCAAAGGGTTGTCTGCCTGAGAAGAATGCAAGATAATAGAAAGTGAGTCGGCCTTCCCATGGTCCACGGACCATGGGAATGTATAAATAGAGTAGGGCTCTAGGTTTAGAAGTCATTTTTTGGCAATTCTTGATCAGATCTGAAGTCTATAGGGTTGTGAATGCAATATTCACTCTGAGTCTATAAGTCTGAGTTGTGGGTGGCAGTAGCTTGAGTAGGCTCTGCAATTGTGTGCGTAGAGGCCTGGTAGAGTCCACAACTGTGTGCGTGGACCCCTGTAGCTGAGTGCGCAGGGTGGAATTGGATTGTACTGAACAAAATATTAATAAAGATAAGTGTTTATGAATTATTGTGCATCTGGTCGTAGACCTATATGTTTAAGCTTACGTTCTAGTTTTATGCATGTCTTTAATGTTTCTGGTTGCGCGCGCTTGTTATAACTGTTGAATGTTTGATTAAAAACCTTAAGAAGTAGATCAGATCTATCATAACCCCAATAATATTAATAATCTATGAAGTGCCTCGTCGCTGAGCTACGCGAAGGCCAAACAACTGTGCAAAGTAGCGCAAGTGCGTAGATTGTTTCGCAACCCCTCTAGACCACATCAATACATCCCCTAGGGTGCGGAAACCTGGTTCCAACACCATCCCATAGTACCTTGGGTGAGACTTCAGTCTGCGCTCAATGGATTGTTGTCAAAAGGGCTGGTAGTGCGGGATTTATTTGGCTAAAAACACTTCCGAACCTGGGTCCGGCCACAATAAGCCAACAAATGGTTATGTTTTCGGGACTGGGATCTGCATAAGGAATGTCTGAGCAGTTTGATCATGAAATGGTAGATTGTCCGACACTGATCACACAAATGCATGAGAAAGGGATACTATAACCTACTCATACTCAAAATATTTGAATGATGAGGTCTGAGCCATGCAAAGAGGACCTTAGCATAAACATGGTACTCAGAAATGGCATAACTATAGGGGAAGATAAGAGGAAAAAGTTCAAAGAAGATTCGTGGGTTTGCGAGGCTTCTATAAAGGAACATAAATCTAAGATGGAATGCATGAAGGAAACGCTTAAGGAAGCTAAGAAGAGCTTCATGGAGGCCCCTACTTCAAGTAGTAAGGATCAACCTGAGCCGGGAATGGATCCTTCTATGCTTAACACCCTTTTAGAGACATGTATGAAGATGCTACATGACAATAAGGTAGTTAAGGGACTTCAAGAGCTGATCACTAGGTGCGCAGGATCAGGAGAGCCACGCGTGGTCCAAAAACTTGGAAAGCATGCATTGCACACCAGACGGGAAATGCGATTCATGGCGCAAATTGGTGAGTATGAGATGGATTAGGTCATATTGGATTTGGGGTCAGATGTGAATGTATTACCAAAACAAACATGGGAACGCATGGGCAGGCCTACGCTGTAGTGGTCTCCTATTCAGTTATGGATGGCCAACCAATAAAAGATCTTACCAATGGGAAGGTTGCAAGGGGTAACAGTGGACATTGAAGGTGTAAGTACGCAGACGGACTTTGAGGTAATAGAAATTTTTTATGATAGTAATTTGTACCCCACATTGCTAGGAATAGATTGGGCCATGGACATGAATGGGGTCATCAACTTAAAAAGACGGAAGATGATATTTGAGAAAAATTTGCTCCGTGTGATAGTTCCACTGGACCCAGCCAAAGGAGTGCACTACATTGAACCTGTGCATGATGAGGATAGTGACGATGAACTAGACTGCATCTACCAGATAACAACATAAGACCAAGATCGGGTGAATCCAATAGCGGATGGGAGGATCTCATGGGAGCGTGATAATTCCTTCACGTCGGATTTAGATGAAGAGATAGAGCGATGGAGAACCGATTGCATGAAGTAACAACGCTAAACTGTAATATGATGATTAGATCACTGCGACGCATGATGACCAAAGCAAGGAAACTGCCAGCAGATGATGGTGCAACAAATGGGGAGGAATTCGTAGACCACTGTGGAAATACAATAACGAAGAAGAAGTGACACGACGCGCAAAAAGGGGCGTTGCATGCTCCAACTACACAAGGGTGGAGTACACCTCAGAAGACTAGGAGGAACTAGCACGAATGTAGAAAGTGGTTGCGCATATGGTTTGGAAGTCCCCAGCATCGAACGCAATCTGGGAAGCAAGGACGAAGTGGGTTGGGCACCCACCTGCGATGAGGGATGCAACTGTATGTTTTGCAACCACTGTCCCAACTAAGAATCAACAATCAGGCCCTGACAAAGTAGTAGGAATGACAGCACCTTTTGCCAGGCATTCGCGATGGAGCCTATGGAAAAATCATGTGGGATCTTGAACAAAGTTCATTAGATAAAACAAACCAATTGGAATCTACGCGTACCAGGGGTTTGATGGGCCTATAGGTACGTAAAAAAAACTGGGTGTGTGAATATGGCCCTATCAGTGATCATACATGAAGAAACTAGGAACACCACCACCTTGATGGTTCGGATGGGACGCGAAGACCTGCGTAAAGGAATTCGGTGGTTATAGGAAGCCATTCGGTGCGGGAGCTTGAAAGTTCGCGACATCGATGAATAATGGACACGAATGAGGAGGAAAAACCATGATGTTTGATGAAGAATTAGCAAACTAAAAATCGAAGCTGCACAAGCAGGCTGCACGAATCTAAGAATAAGGGGACCAACTTGGCTGGCCCTACTACTGAACTAGAACGACCTGTGGCCCTACTATCATGGCTGCGACCACACCAACAGGGGAGCGTACCATATACAGTAGAGCGCGATGGGATACCAAATACAAAGGTACTCGAAAGGTGCCTACAGCTTGGGCTAGCAGGAAAATTTAAATCCTGCACCAGGGGTGCGACCACTTGACTATTTGTAGGAGGCCCAATCTCAATGCTCCAAGCAATTGGAAGAGGGCGTGGGACTATAAAGGATTCTGTGGGGGAGTTGCGTGGCTCGGATATGGCGCGCAAAATTAGTGTGAAGCACAAAACATGTCCGCGTACAAGGGACTGCGCTGCCGCATGGGGAGGATGGAAGGTGACCATTGTAGATACTATTCATGACAAGATATCCCATTTAAGACACTGAGGAGTGGATGGCAGGCAATTAAGACACAAGGTTGGAACTAGGGTTGAATGGATCTACTGCCAAAATTGCATTAATGAGCCATGAAAGGGGGGAACGATTCAATTTGAATTCAAAGAGGCCTATAAAGCACAGGTGGCCCATCACCAAACAAACCTTGGCTTGTTTAAATTGTGGCACTATCAAATGAGCGGGAACCTAATGAACTTAGAAACCGTAAAAGCAAGTCCGTGGTTTGAAGCATTGCCAAAGGTAACACAGGAGTCCCTAATCAGAATCATGACAACAACCAGGGGAGCTGCCCAGAGTGCTACACCGCTGGTAGGAGATACACCATAAATCCCTAAATCACCCTAGATGCCAATGCCCAAAAAGTACCCATAGATAGCAGGACCAGTCCGCATGTCTCCACGAAATCCCCGATTCGGAAAACTGTCGATGGAAGAGAAAGGTAAAATGGTTAATATTGAAAGAGATGATGAGGAAGAGGACCCTCCCACTTCTGTTGAAGAGATGGTACCAGAGGAAGAGATAGAAGAAGACATCCAGCTAGTACGCATTGTAGCAAAGCTACCTAAGTATGTTCTGTTGTGGAAAGGGAGGGTCAAGGTCCCTAAATACTTGGATGTTGTGACGAACACACTCCTAACCCCGTTCCTCCCTGAAGGGGTTCTATTTGAAGATACGGTTGTAGGTTGTGTGCCCATTATAAAGTTTGAAGACTGGGACCTCAGGGACATTGAGAAATTTCTGCATTTAGAAACTACCAAGCTGATGGAACAAAGCATGGAAGGGGTGGTTACCACTCTACAGCCATAGGAAGGGCTACACAGGGTGGAGAAGGCCAGGTGACTCCACCTCCTATCAATTCCCTATTTCCATTAGCCCACAATCACGATATTTGTTATCAGACAACTGCTTTTCCTAGTGCATGATGGGTACTTGTGGCTGGAGGAGTCCATGCCCATCACAACAGAGCTCATTCTTAGGATTTCTCAAATTCCCTATTCGGGAAGGGACCCTGTGGAAATTTCCAACCCAGGTGGGGACTTGACACTTGCGGAGGCTATGAAAAAGAAATATAAGATGGAAAAGAAGCAGAGGGGGTATGTTATAACTAGCATTCAGGAAAAAGGGGTCTACATAGCTACCTAGTTATTGGCAGGAAAGGAGATGAGGAAATGCGGGAGCAGCAAGATACCAACCACAGTCATCACGTTGGCCGAGATATGCACAGAAGGGGTATAGTTCAACTAGGCACAATTCCTCTGCGATGAGTTTTTGACAAACTACAGGGAGGCCCAAAAACTGGGTAAGAGCTTCCACTACGTGTGGTTGTTGTTATCTATCCTGTTGGTTACCAGCAAATTACCTGAGGATAGTCAGTTTCCTTCCCTTGACCAGAACTGGGTAGAGGCAACAAAATACACGTCGCTAAAGGCAACGAAGGACGCTACGTGAATCAGAGAAACCAAGATCTTCTAGGTGCTAATGGAGGCAAGCATACGACTATGGATCAACAAATGGCCACGCCTATTTGCTGAAGTATATAGAGATTAACTTCCATACCTATAGCCATGGGAAAGTCACTCAGGATTTGTTTATACAAAAGAGCTTCTTTGACCATAGGGATTCCCTTCAGCATGGTATCATCAACAAATTGTTGATGAGTCAAGGCCTGTCCATTCTCAGAAAGTTGGAGACTCTTAACCTTACCAACTTCTTTTGCATGCTTGATAGACTAACCAAGTCCTTCCATCATGAGGATGAAGAGAAAGAGAGAGAGTGGGTCTCCCTTCCTGAGGCCTCTTGAAGGAATAAAAGTCTTGGAGGGGGAACCATTAACCAATATTGAAAAGCTGGAAGAAGTTACCAGGGCCATGACCCATCTAACCTAGTTATTATCAAACCCAAAAGCAATAAGAACCTTCCAGATATAGGTCCAATTCAACTTATCATAAGCTTTGGCTAGGTCTAATTGCATGATCATTCCAACCTTCCTATTGCTAGTCAATGAGTGCACCACCTCATGCACTTGAATGATGTTATTGAGAATTTGTTTGCCTTCCACATAACCAGATTGTTCCACAGAAACTAGAGTAGGAAGAAGAGGTTTGAGTCTATTGGAAACAACCTTAGATATTATCTTGTATACCACATTGCACAAAGCTATGGGTCTATACCTGTCTGGAGTTTGAGCATTGTCCTGTTTAGGGATCAGGGAGATGAAGGAGGTTTTGAGCACCTTCAAAATAGTTCTATTCATCCTGGAATCTTCCATTACATTTAGAATATCCCATTTAACAATATTCCAGCAAGCTTTAAAGAAATCCACATTGAAACCGTCAGGGCCTGGCACTTTACCTTTCGACATTTCTTTGAAGACCTCACTAACCTCCTCTTCAGTCACTGGCATATTAAGGTTGAAATTATCCTCTCTAGACACCAGCCTAGGTATGTATCTTGTTAAGTCCCTGATAAAATGCTCTCTATTTGAAATGGTTTCCCTTGGTACACCTCGAAATTATTGAACTAACACAACTTCTATATCTTCATGGGAATTAAGAAGATTCCCTCCCTCATCCTTGATCGAAGAGATCGTAATATGAGCTCTGTTCGCCATGGTGGATCTATGGAAAAATCTAGTGTTTTCCTCTCCTTCTTTTAGCCATTGAACTCTAGATTTTTGTCTCCAAAATATTTCCTCTTGTTTACATAAATTCTCCCAATCTTGATGATGTTTGGTGACTTGATCAGTTCTGACTTTATCAAAGCCATCCATGATAAGGGCTTGGTTGAGTTCCTGCAGTTTATCTTCAACAGATTTCTTTGCTTCAAAAATATTGCCAAATTCATTCTTGTTCCAATATTTAAGCCTGAGCTTGATGTGCTTTAGTCTTTTGTGTAGAAGGAACATTCTTGTACCCTACATATGCAAATATTCTAACCAGCAATTTGCAATGTTGCTAATGAAATCTGGGTGGGTGAGCCAGATATTCTCAAATATAAAATGTCCATTCCTAGGGGTACCAATGCCCTGAACCTCCTGTTGAATCGGCCAATGATCTGAGCCTCCAAAGGGGAGAACTCTCGCTATCATTTCCTTGTCAACGAGCATAAGGTCCTCTGAGATTATGAATCTATCTAACTTAGAGGCTAATTGAGACTCTCCTCCTCTTTTATTGTTACAGGGAAAGAGACCATTACTCATATCAGTGTCAACTAGCTTCATATTATCTATAAAAGTTTGAAATACTAAAGATTCTTTGCTTAGGGTTCCGGTTCCCCCTTTTTTCTCTGAAAGTGATTTGATCATGTTGAAGTCCCCACCCATGATCCATGGTATTCTTGCATGTCTGTCTCTGAGATCCACAAGAGAATCTAGAAGCCTGAGTTTATCATCCATTCTTTGAGGGCCAGAAACATTTGTGACCAGATAGGTCTCCCTATCTCCCATAGGCTGAATAACCACTGATAAATAATTCCTAGATGCCTTAGCATCTATTATGCCAATCTTTTGGGGGTTCCAAAAAGTGAGTATGCCTCCTGCTATATTCTCTGCTTTGACTTCTAGAAACTCAAATTGATTGAGCCATTTTCTATGTATTTCTTTTATTTTTTGAATGGAACATTTAGTTTCTTGGATGAAGATCATATCCAGAGCTTCTTGTTTCATTCTATTACTAAGTAATCTTTGTTTTCTTTTACTACCGAGACCCCTGATATTCCAAGATGTGAACTTAATTATTAAGGATTTGTAAAGGAGTAGCTGGTTTGGTCTTTCATCTTACCTAAATCTATCATTAGCTTTCCACATTCCATCAATAGCTCCTTCTACGTTTTCCTGCCTGTTTTCTTTCCTGGGTTTCTAGGTGCTAGTCCTGGTGTGGTTTTCATAGTTTTCACACCTTCATTACCCTCCCTTTCATTGTTTCTTTGCCTTTCCAGCCCTTTAGCCTGAGTTTTCCATATGTATAGTTGTTGTACTCTATTAAAATCTTGTTGAGGTAATGAGTCTACCCCTCCCATGGTTCCCTGTTTCAAGAACCCTTCTAGATCTAGGTTTTCTCTATCAAGAATCTCCTGTAGTTCGTGGTCCTCCATTTCCATTTCACTCTGGGTCATTTCCTGGTCCATTTCCAGTTCTACATCGCTTATCATAGTCTCTTTTTGTTTATTAATATCCTGTGTTTGTTCATGGTCTTCTTCTTTCTCCTTCTCCATTGGACTTCCTTCCATTGCCTGATCTACTTTTGTTATCGCTTCTTCTTCTTCGAGTACTTGGAACCTGTTCTGACTAGACTGTTGCCTTTCTGTTTGATGATTCGTTGGCCCCCTTTTGCCCCTTTTTCCTCTGTGTACCACTTTGTGAAAGCTTTCAGTATCTTTCATTATGTTAGCTTTACTCTTGTTCTCTATTTTGCTGAGAGGGCAGTCTCTAAATAGGTGCCGATGCTCACAGCATCTGCGGCATCTGAATGGAATATGTTCATAATCTACTTTTTGTACCCATTCTTCATCAAAATCTTCCAAGATTACTTCATCCAGTAGAGCTCTAGAGAGATCCATATCCACACATATTCTTGCAAAGGAAATGTATTTTCCCCTTCTGGTGGCCTCAGAAGCTTTCAAAAGATGCCCTAATTTATTTCCTATGGATGATAACGATTCTATTTGCCAGTAATCAAGAGGTAGAGAGTAGAGTCTTACCTAGATCGGGACCGAAGTAAAAGTCTCACACTCCGGGACAAAGTTCATTATCCATGGCTGCATATAGAGGCCTGTTGCTGCATAGAAGTAGGGCCCTCCTTCAAACACTCTGTCTTTGTCTTCAATATTTGTAAAGACCACAATGAAGAATCCCTTTGACCCAAGATGTAGGTCTATGCTTCCTTTTGGTTTCCAGTGGTATTTAATCCATGTTTATAAATCTTTTTCAGTAGGCCATAATCCCATGAATTTAAAAATGATTGCATATGTCTGCATGTAGTCCCTATGCACCTATAGAGCAGGATCATTTAAAACTACTCTGGGTGTGATCTCAGCTTTGGGTTTACATGGTCCCTTTTGTTCTTTGTCTTTTGTTCCCTGTTCCTTGTCTTCTTCCTCATTTTCTTTTGTGCTATTATTCTCCCTTTATTTGGTACAATATTGCTCCTCTTCAATGTTCCTTTTCCCTTCTTCTAAAGGACCCTTTTCATTTTCTATTGGTTTCTTACCTCGTTTGGTCACAGCCTGCTTGTAGGAGGGAGTGGAGCTCCCTCCTTTACGCCCTTCCATGGAATTCAACACTTTCACAAGCCCAGAAACCCTAGCTGATTGTCCCATTCACTCCCTCCTCCACATTCGGTGCTAGTGATGTACATTGTAAACATGTGTCTTGAAACTTTTAATTAATAACAAAATCCTTCAAGTCCAGCACGTTCTTCATGCATGGACTATGAATGTTTGTAAGACTATTCTATGGATGATGTATTTCATGTTTTCTTTCACATGTGCTAATATAGTTGAACTATTTCGGTTATTTTAGTACTTATCTTATTGAGAATGTGTTGTAATGGTTGTTATTGTTGTCCCATCCTTGTGGACTATTCCATGGGATATTAGAAAAATATTTCCTTATTTGTTCACTATAATGACCATCGCATCCGTTGTGGATTGTTTTGCTAGGTGTTAGGCAAACCCTTCTGGTTCATGTGTGTCTCTTCTTGGGTGGTACTATTACCTCTCACATAGAGGCTCACTTCCCCCCTCCCCATCCAATAGAAGAACATTTATACAATTGCAAATAAACACTCACCAGGTACACCTTCTATCTTTTCAAAGATACCTTTATTCCCCTCTCTCTTGCTAATATTTAGAGACAAGGAAAATCATTAAGAATTGGGAAACTGAGCCTATGTAAGAAATGGGAATCTTACACCAAACAATGTGAGGTATAATTGAGATTTCACATTAGGGAGATCCCCTGAAATGTTGGTGGTTCCAACACCGTCAACAAGTCCATATGTATTAATTGTACTTACTTGGTTGATGAATTGTTCTTTAACTTGAATGGTACTCAAACTTGTTTTGAAATTTGAGAGGATTTGCAAATTGTATTCTGTAGTTTTGAAAGATTTATCAAATCTCTAACAACATTCATTTTTTTCCAATTTGACAATTTGATAAAAAATTATATGTCTAATTCTTTTATGCCACAACTAGCTCTCATCAATCTTGGAAAACCAAACATCTCTATATCTTATCTTTTAGAACATAGACATCACTTTTTGTTCTTTACAGAGTCAAGTACTATCTCACCTACGCCTACAAAGTTGGTTTTACAATAATTAGCTTTAAACATCATATCATAGCCTTTATCACACATATGAGACACACTGAGTAAGTTATGCCTCATCCCCTCAACAAAAAATACACCATTGGCTTTACCTCTTCCATTAGCTAGGATGACAACTTCTTTACCCATAATTTTACTAGGTGCATTATTTCCAAAGGTTAAATTACCTTTGTTGACTAGTTTTCATGACAAAAACTTTCTCTTATCTCCTAACATGGGCCTGGAATAACCATTTTCAACATACTAATTACTTTCTTCATTCCGAGGATATAAAAAAATATTACATTTCTCTGTGTTTTCCTTTTCCTTCTAGAAATTAGGTTGCTGGCTTATTTTCTTGATATCTGGATCTAACCTTTTATTTCAAAGTTTTTGATCAACTACTTTATGGCCAAAATTCTAATAGACATAACACTAAATCAATTTTTTCAAAGGAGAGAATGAATTGTTGTACTTGGGTCTCGTCATCTTTTGTATGACAAATTGATTATTTCACTGATAATTTATTCTTCATTTCCTAAGGTATATAAATTATAGAATCACCCTAAAATTTGCTTCCTTATGCCAATAATTTGTGCAAGTAAAACGATAACCTCGAACAATGTCTTCATACTTGGGAGAAAATGGGTTTCTAAAAATTGGCTAAGTCTTTCTTTATGAAATTCGATTTACTTCTCCTGCATTATTTGGATTTTGCTGATTCAAATTCCTCCTATTTTGAATCAGCTGATATGACTTTGGCTACAAATTGGACTATGTGATTCCTTTATCTCTTTGATGTTACGTTGCTTCATTTTGGCTGTTGTTTTAGCTCCAATTTTCTCTGGTTTCACAAAGGTAATTTATTTCTTGCCCTTTATTTTAGCTGCTGAGGTTGACTCAACCTCAAATCTAAGATATGCTCTATTATTATAGAATTTGTGTGCTTCAAGAAGCTCATTTAAAATTTCAGTCCATTTTCAAAAATTTTCATTAAAGCTTAATTGAGTTTTAGCTTTCTCAACCTCTTTTCTTAGAAAAAAATCTCCTTCAAGCCTTTCACATGTTTGATTTTTCTCATTGAGCTGCTAACTTAGAAAATTCTTGAATCTTCTTACCTTCTTCAATTTGCAGGAGTAGAGGTTCTACAATTTTGGCATTGTCCTTTGTCAACAATTCTTTATGTGTTTTGTTTTTCTTCCCCAGCCTCTGTATTTCTTCAAGATAATTGAACAACTCACCTTCTAGGTCAACCTTAAAATCTTCTCCATCAGAATCAACAACTTCTACTTCCATATTTTCTATGGCCATGAGCATATATTACTTTGAACTTTCATATAGGTTCTATCATAATATTATTATTGGTTGCCTTCACTTTCATAGGAGCTGGAATCTTGGATGTAGACACTCTTCTTGTTAGCCCTCCTTTTATCCTTTTCCATTTTTATAAACTTCTCTCTATGGTCATATTCACTCTTCTGACCTTTTGGACACTTTGAAGTAGAGTGTCCTACTTTTACATAGTTAAAGCACTTGAAAGGTATCTTACCTTTGTACTTTATTGAGCCTCCCTTGAGATTCCTCACAAATTTATCTTCCTCTTCATCTGACTCACAAAATGAATCATTATGTTTTTCCTTGGGCTTCTTATCTACTTTGAAGGCTGACTCTTTCATTGTTGGCTTTCCATTCGAAGTTATCATCTCATAGGTAGCAAGAGTGTTAAGTATTTGATCCAAAGTGAGAGCCTTCAGATCTATCATCCCCTCAATGGCTAAAATTTAGGATTAAATCTCTCATCGAGAGATATCAACACCTTTTGGACTACTACTGGCTCTTTTAAATATTCATCAATACCTTATAGCTTTCACAACCTCATCTACTCTAGTAAGGTATTTAACAATATATTCATCATCATGCATCTTCAAAGAATCAAATTTCATTATAAAATATTGAAGTTTTGTTTTCTTTACCTTGTTGTCACCTTCATAGCAGTTGCTCATCTTGTCCCAAATCGATTTTGCAGTAGTGAAATCCATAATATTGACTAGTTCTTATTCAGGTAGGCCAGTGAGCAGAGCATTCATAGCCTTAGCATTTCATGTAAATTCCATCTTCTGATATCTATTAATCAGGGCTTGACGTTTTTGATATTCTTCTTTAACTGCATCCCATACATCAACACCAAGTGATTGAATATAGGTTTTCATCCTTACTTTCAAAAACACATAGTTTGTTCCATTGAATATCGGTGCCCTATTGGTATAGCCTCCTTCTTAGATTTCCATTGTCCTTGATCTTTCTGTCATGCAATCAACTCACAATAAGGATAGATCAACGACTTAAAAATTATCCTCTTCAAGGGGGAAACTTCCATTACATTACATAAATGAACAATTCTTGGGTAATAAAAATGAAAAGACCTCCTTTGTATATATAAGAATTTAAGGGGCCAAAATATAATAAGAGCCTACATAACAGTAATAATGTAAGGGCACAACAATAACAATAGTGGGATTCTATGGGGCACAACAATAACAATATGGGGGCTACTTGGGAAAAAAAACAACAATAAGGGGGATACACTAGTATTATAGGGACCTAACATGCCCCTCTCCTTCAAAAAAGTGTTGTCCTTAATGCTTGAGTAGCTCTAGATGCTTCTATATAAAATTATCATCCTCCCATGTGGAATCTTTAGCAGGTAAGTTCTTCCACATAATGAGATACTTTGAAATTGATCAATTTCGTAGTTGTCAGGTTCTTGTTTATGTGACTAGTTTAGTCTTAAATATGATTTTTCTTCTTCATCAAGTTCTATAAACATTGCTTGAACTAGAATCTTGTCACCTATAACCTTATTTAAGCATGAAACATGGAAAACTGGGTGTATTCCAGAAGATGCAGGCAACTCCAATTTGTATGCCATAGTACCAATATTTTGCAACACCTTGTAAGGACCATAATACTTGGGTGATACTTTATTATCATTCTTAGCATGCTTGAGAGACATTTGTTTGTATGGTTGTAGACATAAAAATACTCAATCACCGACATAAAAACATCTTTCACTACGATGTTGATTCGTCTGTTGTTTCATTTGATTTCGTGCTAGAGTGAGGTTATCCTTTAAGAGTTGCAGAACTTGTTGTTGATGCTCAATGTGATATTCCACTTCTTCAGCCTTAGAATTTTCTCCTAAAGATGATGTGATGGATAGTGGATGATACCCATAAAGTGCCATAATGGGGTCATTTTTGCTGCAATATGGAAGAAAGTGTTATACGACCATTTAGCTAGAGGTAACCACTTGATCCATTGTGTTTTTCTGTCAGATACAAAGTAACAAATATATCCTTCCAAACATATATTCACTATCTCAGTTTGCCCATCAGATTGAGCATGATAAGATGAGCTATGATCTAGTTGAGTACCAAGACAAGAAAATAATCTTGTCCAAATATTTCTAGTCAAGATGGGATCTTTGTCACTTACTATAATCTTTGGATTTCCATGAAGCTTTTGAATTGTTTCCATAAATGCAGTAGCAAATGTGTTGGCTTTAAAAGGATGAGATAATGCACAAAAGTGTGCGTACTTGGTAAGTCTATCAACTACCAACATTATGACACTCTTTCCTTCAGACATGAGTAAACCAGTGATAAAATCCATTGATAACTACTCCCAACACTTACTTCAAATGGCTAAAGGTTGTAACTGACCCTAGGTCTTAACTACCTCAACCTTATTTTGTTTGCAAACCAAAAATTCTACCACAAATTTATGAATATCAGATTTAAGGCCATCCCAAAAATATTCCTTCTTGACCCTATGGTAAGTTTTTAAAAATCCCGAGTGCCCTCCTAAGGGAGGGGTGCGAAATTCCAAAAGAATATTTTGTTTGAGTTGGGAATTGTCACAAAGATACAAGTGATATTTGTACCATAATGAATCATTTTTCTAGGTAAAAGTATCAAATGTACTGGGATCATATTGCAAATTTTGAATGAGTGACCACACCTCTTCACCATTTTTCCATTCATCCCTTTCTTTGGGTATCCTTTGAGTTTGGATAATATAAATGGCACAAAGAAATGATTCCACATCCTCATCCTCTCTTAAGAGTGCATCTGCAACAACATTTTTCTTCCTTTTTTTTAAAATGTTTTCAAAGTCATAACCTAACATCTTTTTCATCCATTTTTTCTTCTATTCTAAAGATAATATTTGCTCCAAAAAGTATTTAAGACTATCATGATTTGTTTTTACCTTGAAGTGTCTCCAATAGGTAAGGTCTTCATTTCTTTAGTGCACGTAGTATTGCCAACATTCCCTTCTCATAAATAGGTTTGTGTAAATACTTTCCTTTGATTGGAAGACTTTCAAAAGAAATGAGTCTTCCTTCTTGCATTAAAACAACACCAGTTCCATTTCCTGAAGCATCACATTCCATAATAATTGTTTTTATGAAGTCCGATGTAGCTAATACTGGTGCTTGACACATTTCCTCTTTAAGAGGCTCAAAGGCATTCGTTTCTTCTAGAGTCCAAGAAAATGCATATTTCTTCAGTAATGATGTTAGAGGTGCCACTATTCTCCCATAATTCTTAACAAACTTGCAATAATACCCTATCAACCCAAGAAATCCTTGAATATGCTTTATGGTTGTGGGGATTTTCCATTCCTTAATGGATTTAATTTTGTTAGGGTCTAACTTAACACCCTCATGAGATACAATATGACCCAAATATTCCACCTATTGTACTCCAAAGAAACATTTGGAGGTTTTTGCATATAATTGTTTCTCTGCCAAAAGTTTGATAACCCTGTCAACATGTCGAACATGGTCCTTCCAAGAATTGCTATATATCAATATATCATGAAAAGATATTAGCACAAATTTTCTAAGGAAGGGTTTGAAAATGGAATTGATCAAACCATGAAATGTGGAAGGTGCATCAGTAAGGCCAAAAGGCATGACCAAAAATTCATAATGACCCTCGTGAGTTATGAATTTTATTTTTAGAATATATTCAATATTCATTCTAATTTGATGATATCCCGAATGAAGATCCAACTTGGTGAAGTAAATTTCTCCATGTAATTCATCTAACAATTCATCAATGATAGTAATGGGAAATATTAATTTAATAGTGGGCTTGTTGAGCTCCCTATAATCTAGACACATATGCCATGATCCATCCCTCTTGTGCACCAAATACTACTAGAATAAAGAAAGAACTTTAAATAGGTTTAATTATACTAGACTCTATAATTTTTGCAACCATACGTTCAATATCACTCTTTTGGCATAAGGATATCTATAAGGCTTGATGTTTGGAGGACCACTTCCTGGAATCAAGTGAGTCACATGATCATGATCACGAATAGGTGGGATGCCTTTGGGAGTCTAAAACACCTTGGAATGGTTGTCCAATACTTTTTGGAGATCTAGAGAAACAAATGATTTTGATGTTTGAACCCCTAGTGAGCATAATTGTGCAATTACGTCGTGTTGTTCTTTATTTAGAAGATTTATCATGCCATTAGAGCTGATTATCTTTCCTATTTTCCCTATGATACCCATTAACTAAACTTCCTTTTCTTCGAAAAAAAAATTCAAAAAACATTATTGAAAATTGAAAGTTATCGTCCCCAAAGATTTTAACCATTGGACTCCTAGTACAACATCAACACCACCCATTGGAATGGAAATCAATGGACTAGTCAATACATCTTCCCCCATGGTTAGGTTGGTATTATGTCGCTTTCTAGAGAATTTTATAGTTCTTCCATTTGCAACCATCACTTGACAATCTAGTGTTGGATGTAAGAAGCAATTCAATTCCTTGGCTATCTTATGATGAGTGAAATTATGGGTACTACCCAAATCAATGAACACTATTACTTTTTTCTTCTTGATAAATCATTCTATCTTGAGATTTTTTAAGAGTGGTAATTCTTGCCAATGCATTACAAGATATGGTAGTATTCATTTCTTCTTTCTCTCGGGTTGGTTCATGTTGTATATCCTCCCCTTTTGATGTCTCTTGTTCCTTTTCTTCCTCCTCTTCACAATCTATGTAGAATACTTTCTTCTCAGCAGACTGATGACCTTTATTGTATTTTCTATCACAACTGTAACAAAGCCATTTTTCTATTTTTCCCTCCAATTTTTGTGGGATCAACCTTATAATTTTGGGAAGCCTAGGAGTAGTGACACTTCCATCTTTATAGTTGTGAGTGGTAGACTTTATTATTGCCATAATTTTTATTTCAACTTTTCTTTCCACCTTAAATGCCTTCTCCAATGAATTGGGTTCCCAAAGAAAAACCTCATGTTGGATGTTATCTTTTAAATTCCCTATGAAGACATCAATCCTATGCTCCTCTAGAATATTAGCTACCCTAATATTCAATTTTTTTAAGTCTTCAATGTGCTCCGCCATTGAATCCTTTTGTTTGAGATTTATCAATTGGGTAAAGAAGGTGTTTCTCTTTGTATATTCATAATGTGCTATCATTTCCTTTGTAAAAATTGACTAGGTGACAAGTGGTTTACAAGAACAAAGCCATCTATACCATACAAACTGATTGTGTTCTAAATATGAAGATGTAATACGTACCTTTTGTGAGGTTTGCACATCTTGTAGAACAAAATATTGCTCCATCTGCAATATCCAAGTTACCAGATCCTTGCCATCAAAATTCCTCAGATCTATCTTGGGAATGTTGTGTTTCTTAAACACCACATTGGAATCTCTAAATTCATAATTCATATTCCTTTTGTCTTCATCATGATTTTCATGGATTATCGTGTCACCACTCAGAAGCCTTTCTTCTAGAAAATTTGACAAACCTTCCTTCAACCCCTCTATCTTGACATTCATCATTACTTCCATGTCTTGCTTTTAAACCATCATTAAAAACTCCCACGTCCATTTTTATGACATATATCTTAACTCCCATGCCCCTTTTTATACCATCTATCTTAACATTCATCATGGCTTCCAATTCATTTTTTGTTACTTTTTGCGAGATCGAAATTTGTTGCACTTGGTCTTGTAAAGTTGATATATCATGCTACACTTCTTCCTCTTCTCCATGCATCATAGAATAAATTTTTGGTTGCTTACTAGGTGTGTTGATTTTTTTTTTTGTGTCGAGGAATTTTGGAATGAAAAATGATATATATGTTTCTATATGCCCCTTAAATGACTTCAAACTGGTTATGAAAAAATTAAAAAATACACACCTTTTCTTGCTTTTTAGGAGCTCGATATTGAAACTATTGTATCTGCGTAGTTTTGGATCTTTAAGATCTAAACATCAGACTTGTGTTAGCCCTTTGAGTATTCTTTCTAATTCCACAAGTTAGACCAAATTTTGATTCTTTAAGATAAAGTTATACCCAATAGCCCATGATCACCTAATTAAGGACGGGTTCAGTAGAGCGAACTTGTACGGAGTGACATGTCACTGTTTTTTTTATCTTTGGCACTAAAATTTCTACATGAAAACCTACATTCCATGCACTTTTAACCACTTTTGACATAATTTAAATCTAATTCTTAAAACTATAGTTATGATGCTTTTTCCTAGGTAACTTGTTTGAGATAGTAATCTAGGTCCTTCAAAAACCCTAACTTCGTCAAATCGTATCTCCAAAAATATAGTGACCCAAGCTATAAAATTTTTACACAAAATTCAATCAGAGTTTGGATCCCTGTGCTAACAATTTTAGCTTATGAAGCATTGTATAAAAAATGTTATAGAAAAAATTCCAAGATTATCTGTTTGAAGGAGCATAACCCTAGAATCGAAAGCTCTGAAACTAAATTTTATGTAACCAACTCACAAAAAAGATAGATTGGCGGATTAAAAATGATCTTATTCGAGGTGGAAACCTCATTTACATTACATAAATGAAAATTCTTGGATGATAGAAATGACAATACGTCCTTTGTATATATAGGAGTCTAAGGGGTCACAATATAATTAGAGCCTGCATAAAAATAATTATGTATGGGCACACCGATAAAAATATTAGGCTTCTATGGGGCACATTAATAACAATATGGGGGCTACATGGGCACAACAATAACAATAAAAGGGATACAATAGTATTATAGGTACCTAACACTTTCTTCTAGTGGTTAGACTAATCCTGAAGTACCCTGGTTTCTCTAATACCAATTGTTGGAAACCAAAACAATAATGAGAGGGGGGTGAATCAATATTATGAGAATTTAAAATTTATTTTGCAATTAAATAATGCTATAACACCAATAAACACTTCAAGAATAAGCCATATGAGAATAACAAGCGTTAACATAAGTAGCAAAATTTAAACACACAGATTCTTCAAAATTTTCTTCAATTACTTTCACAAAGGAAAGCTTCTACTTGATTACAAAGTTCTTTGGCTACAACCAGAAGGAAGCAACTACTCCCTAATTTATTAGCTACCATTGAAAGGAGAAAATCTCCCTAGCTTATTAGCTACCATTGAAAGGAGGTACAACCCTTAATTGTTTAGAAGCCACTAGTAGGAGGAGATATAACCCCTTATCTACAAGATGCCACTTGCTTGACCCCCTTGATTCATCTTTAATACCCCTACAAGATGCCACTTGCTTGACCCCCTTGATTCATCTTTAATACCATTTTTAAACTTGAATCATGAAGGATAATCTCTTAAATAAAACAAATAAATTTATCACCTTAATTATTCAGCCTAAACACCATAAAATCACCTTCAATAATCTTTGATCATTGATCAATCCACCATACACACCAGAAACATCAATCCATGAACCACACTTCAGCCCCCTATCTTGCAAATTCAATTATGCTTATATAGATATTGAGCTCATATTTTTAGTTGTAGAATTTTTAGTTAAATGCAACTCTATATTAAGCATAACTCCTTAATTTCAAATCAGCTACCACTTTTGTCAAGTCATCTTAATGTGGTCTTGAAGTCTTCAATTGGTCCTTTGTTGTCCTTGTAAGAAAAACTGAGCTAAACTGCCCAAATTTGTAATTCTTTAAAATATCATGGTTCAGTTGGACATCTAATTACATTTCCAAATTTAGCTATTAGTGCTAAATTTGGCGAAAAAAACAAATATGCTTTTAACTCTATCTAAGCCACTAATTTTGCATCCAACTCATTCCTGCCTAGTTTACCAAAGTTTAACGCATTGTGGATTTGGTTCTAAGCCACCAAATATGGCACATAATGCAAATTCTCCAAGTTTCTAACCCATTCATCTGTTAAACCATTTATATAGAGCCAAAGCGCTTAAACTAAAAAACCACCACATATAGTCACTACTAGGTCCCTCTATGCTATAGCAGCGGAAGGCTTAACCAACACTGTAAATATTTCTTGCCCTTAGTCTTAAAGCACAAACAAATACACATCCTAGAGATTCAACCTTAGCCCCCAACTATTTATCAACGGTGCACCTTTCAAATCTTCCACGGTCCAGGGGGGTATGCATTGTGGAGTTCGCCATGCTTTGTCTACACCACTTTGATTGGTCAACGTGCTTTTGCCACCTATGAACTATACTGTCCCCAAGTCTCTTCATCTTGGAGAAACTCCATGCCACTTTCTATAAAAACTTCAATGTCCCTCGGCTTCCCGGGTTCAGGATTATGTGTCCATACAGGAGCTCCCCTGACACACCTAGACCAATCACGAAATAACTAAGGTGAGTTGTCATTTCCACCATGACACATATTATTCTCATCAAGTGGTTCAACCTACACACCTTTCAAATATTATTGGGTTTCCCTTCCACAGTGATGTATCATTACTAGTGTGTATTCCACCTCTACAAGAGTTCCACATGTCACTCGCTAAAAAATTCCATGTGTCACTCATTTTTGGTTTCATTGGGTACCTCAAAATGTTGAATCTACATGCCACGTGTCACATCCTCGGGTGGTTCAACCTGCACACATTTCAAATATTCCTAGGTGACCCTTCCAAGTGACGTATATTTACTAGTGTGTATTCCACAGCTACAAGAAATTCACATGTCACTCACTGAAAAATTGCATGTGTCACTCATTTTTGGCTTCGTTGGGTACCTCAAAATTTCAAATATGCATGCCACGTGTCACGCCCTCATTGGTTCCACATCACGTTGATATCATCATGCCACTGTGTCTCTCTTGTCACCTCTATTAACAAATAACATTATGCCATGTGTCTTCTTATACACGGCCTCTCGACACCACATCTTTGAATCTTCTAGGAACAATCCTTCTAGGGTGATGTCTGAAGAGGGCACATTTGTTGTGAAATAACCATTGGTACATGATGTATCCTTCTATGCCATGTTGAACGCCACATTTTATCGATTCCCTGTCCTAGGATGCTTAAACCTCTGTTGCCTCTAGATCTTCTAGGGTCAGACCTTGTATGGTTACATGGTCTACTAGGTCCCCCAATAGATTACTTGTGCCAATTATAATTCACGTGCTCTGACATGTTTCCTGCCTCATCATTTTGTTAATTTCAAACATCCTTTGCCACATCCTCTCGGATCCTTATCCCCTGAAGTGTGGCCATGCACTCCCTCAGGATCTTTTGGGGAATAATTTCCGAGGTGACATGTCATATGGACCCACCTTTCTTACATTGCGGTCCTTAGTGATTGGATAGCCATGCCCCTTATTTGTGCTGCCTCATCTTGGTTCCCTTGTCCCCAAGACTTTACTCACAACTATCTTTGGATCTTCTGGGGTGACGTGTCTTGGTGGATTCCTACGTGTTCCAATGATAACTTAGTTTTCCTACCACGTGTCTTGTTGCATTAGTCATCTGCCACTTCAATATACTTACCACCATGTTTTAGCGCAAACCACCCCATGTGGTTTCAAGGTAAATGGGGAGGGGTCTCGCTTTCAACATGGATCGTTAATATTCTGATTAACGGTATGGAAAATACCACCAATAACAAAACTCCCTTGACTTTTAGCTGTTGGGTGGGCATGGCCCTTGTGCAATTTCTCCGATGGGTCATGGTTGATTCATGGCACACATCCACCAATGTACTTTCCCACTTTTTAATGGATTGTGCCATGTGCTCTACCAACTTAGGCCAATCACAAAATTTCCACTAATTTTGCAAAGAACCAAGTGTAACTCTACAACCTTTGACCTTTTAACATTTGAGATTTTACCTACAATAACTTTAAATCCAGGAGGTATTTTTCAAAATTCCATATACTATTGAAAATCTCTTTCCAATCTCTATCGATTTGAGTAGTTTCCAAGAGCTACAAGGATGATCCTCTGAACTAAAATTCACTCTGAATTCCCTGCTCCTTGACCATTCTTCTTGTAACCATCTATTCCTTTGCCATCAGTGAAAACTTATATCTAACAAGCTCATCTTCCTCGAATGTAAGGAAATAGGTTAAAAATGGGCCTAAGACCCAAAGTAATCTGACAGTTTAAAAGCCCGCTACCTGACAGACCACTAGCGATGATCTAGAATTGATCCAAGACAATTAATGAGGTATTATAGACTCATGTGCAGGGATGTGCCTATGTTATTTTATGCAATGGATCACTAAGATTGCGAAATACACAGGCAATGAAGCAGTTAAAGAAAACATAACAGGCAAACATATAAACACAACAAGTTTAATAATGAGTTCACCCAATTCTCCCAAGCTACATCTCCCGGTCCAGCCTTCAGTGGTGGCCTCTCTATTATGTTTTCAAAGTAGATATTTTACAACAGTGAGCTCAATTTGAGTCTCACAAAACAGATATAAGTCAACAAGACTGTACTTGGATTCCGCAAGTCTCTCTAGTACACAGACTCTCCTCACTAAACTCTCGACCTATACTGGTCACAGTAGTATGAGCCCAATCTGAGACTCATACCTGACAGGCATTACAAAGGAGTGCGCTTGAAATTCTCAAGCCTTCTCTAGAGTGCACAAACTCTCTAACTCTCTCTGTCTCTGTCTTGACTCTGGCTTGATGCTGCCTTTGCTTCTTCAGGTTAGCTCCACTTCTCGTCTCTGCTTCTAACTTGCTTCTCCTTCTCTCTCTGTCAGTTTGTGGCTTTAAATCCAATCTGCTTCTTCACTATTCATTTCCGCTTCTTGGCTTTCCGGTTCCCCTAACTCTGTCCATTTGAATCCCTCTATCCTACGTAATTAGTCACTATATAACGCCTCACAAGGAAGTGGCTGCCTATTTCATAACGGATGAGTGTCAATTCTCTTGGACATATTCGAAATGACCGTTTATTTCGTTAACTCCAAGAATACCTGCGAAACATGACCTTCTACCAACACTTTGCCCAAATCAGACTTCAAATCCTATACAACTCTACCTATCAACCTCATCAAATCTGATCATCCATCAGAATGCGTATCTGCCATTGATTTGGAGTCTCCATATCCTATGGTCATCGTCCATATCAGGCGGATAAGTAACATGATATTTACCCATCCGATATGAGTGGTTTTCTCTCTCTTCCGCCAAACGTGTGGCAACCATTGTATGGCATCGAGCGAGACTCTGTTGAAACCGCTTATTGCTCGAAGCCCTTCCAATATTCTTCTAGTTTTGTGGAATCCTAATTCCACAGAATCGGAAAGATATGAATTGCATTTTATAATTTTTCAGGTCCGGGTGTTTGCGGCTTTTCCTACTTTGAGGGGTTTTCCCTACGATATGCGATTAGCGACTTGTCGTTAATCGCATATTAGAAACTACCCTCATTTCTCGAAATGGCCTTTGGATTTGCTAATTTGTGATAGTGCACATTACCATGTGTCGATGGTCTGCATGCTTGACCCACGGTCCTCATTGCTCCGCACTAATAAAAAAATGCAACTATTACGAGGATGTCTCCGATAAGCTTCATCTTTATAAGACTTTTAATGCTTGGCATGATTTTTAAAGAGTTCATGAAAACTTAGAGAGTGTTCTAGGATCCAATTTGGATCACGGCCTTCCCATAGAAAAACCTTTTGGACCACCAAAAGTTGTTTTTTTAAGCATCAATCAAGTGAGGATATAGATTCCTCACTTGCCAAATTTCTATCCATCTTGAACTGCTTGGTTTTGAACCTTTGAGTCCAATCCTGAGGTACTCAACATCCCCTCTATGCATAGTTCTCACCCTCTTGTCCAGAACTGTATTTTCCTACAATTTATTGAGATATTCAGGCAATAGATCATCAATAGAAGGCAATTGACTCTTCTCTTCGGGATCTTCAATCAATGAAGGTTCGAATAGTCTCAAGATTTCTGCATTAACTACTAAATAGATGTGCATGTAAACTGAAAAATCAAGGCGAAAATAATTCTCACTGATTTTCTCAAGTATCTTGAAAGGTCCATACCTTATCAGCTTTATCTTCTTACCTTCACCTTGCATTCTATCTTTGCTGATATACAGCTAGACTTGATCACCAACTTAGAAACTATGCTCAATCTGATGCTTATCATGCCTTGCCATGTACTTGGCTTGGCTCTTTTCCAGCTGTTCCTGTACTGCCTGGTGAATCTCTTGGATTTGTTCAATGAACTTGGTTGCCTTGTCCACATCACTGTGTCCATGAACCGCTATGTCTTTACCAAAGACAAAATCCAAGGGAGACCTTGGTGTGAAACCAAAACAGGTCTCAAAAGGAGATCTCTATGTAGAATAATGTTTAGCCCAGTTTTAAGCATGTTGCACATAACACAAATGTTCATCCCAAAGCTTGGGATGCTTGCTGCAATAGCCTCTGAGCAACTGGATCACTGTCCTGTTGACCACCTATGTTTGTCCATCTATTTGTGGATGAAAGGTTGTGTTCTTCTTCAGTTTGGTGTCCATCAATTCCCACAGACTTGACCAAAAATTCCCAACAAATTGGGAATCTCGATCAGATACAATAGAAGTGGGTAATCCAAAATGAACCCATACATGCTGAAAAACAACTTTGTTGTTTTCTCAACTGTAATATGTTTGTTACAAGGTATTAAAATACACATTTTTCTGAACATATCCACAATAACATATAAATAGTCATGACCTTTTCTAGATTTAGGAAGCCCCCCAACAAAGTCCATGGAAATACTTTCCCAAGGATGAGAAGGAACTGGTAGTGGAGTGTACAAGCCTAGTTTTCTATTGTTGGGCTTGCTTTTAGCACACATGATACACCCTCTTATATATCTAGAAATTGTCTCATTCATTTTTGGCCAATAAAAAATCTTTGGAGTTGTGAAACTATTTTACTTACACCAAAGTGACCTGATATTAGAGAAGTGTGTGCTTCTCGAATTATCTTTACTCTTTCGGTTTGAGGAATGCATAACTTTCCCAAACGATACAAGATTTGGTCCTTAAAATGATAATCTAATTCCTCTACTTGTTTTCCATGGCTTAAAGTTGCATATACATATTTAAAATCTATATCTTGAGCATATTGTTCAATGTAGCTTTCATGCAATACTGAATTATGCTTAAGTATAGTAGATGCATTTATGATTGGTCTGGACAACATATTTGTAACTTCATTGAGTATGCCGTTTTTATATCTGATGACAAGATGAAACTATTGTAGAAACCCATCCACCTATACTGTGTTGATTGCTGCAACTTAGTTTGTGAGCGTAAATATTGAAGTGCTTGATTATCAATATGTATAACTGTCTCTTTGCCCATTAGATAATGTTTCCACTTTTTCACACTCTGTACTAATGCATACAATTCTTTATCATATGTGGGATAGTTAACTACTGCAGAATTAAATGTCTCAGAATGATAACATATGGGTTTATCGTGCTACATCAACACTGCTTCCATGGAATAGTCATTGGCATCCATTTCAATCTCAAAGGGTCTTTGAAGATCAGGCAGTGTTAGTACTGGTGTTGTACTAATCTTTTCTTTTAAGGTGTTAAAGGCTTTCTGCTGTTTTCCTCCCCACTGAAACACCTTGTTCAACCCCACTAAAGCGTGTAAGGGAGCCACAATCAAGGAAAAGTTAGAAATAAACTTTCTCCAATATTGTGTTGCTCCTAGGAAGCTTCTAACTTCTGTAGCAGATTTGGGTTTAGTCCAGTTTACAATGACTACAACCTTAGAGGGATCTATCTTCAATTCACCACCCCCTACAATATGACCCAAATAATTCAAAGATGTTTTGCCAAATTCACACTTTAATAGCTTAACATAAAGATTTTCTCTTTTCAAAACATCTAGAGTCTGCTTTACATGCTTCAAATGTTCTTCCCATGTTTTACTAAATATAAGAATGCCATCTAAATATACAATGAAAAAATCATCAATAAAAGGTCTGAGTACATCATTCATTACTCTCATGAAAGTAGTAGGAGCATTAGTTAAGCCAAATGGCATAACTAACCACTCATACTATCCCTGCTTTGTTTTGAAAGCAGTCTTCCATGGATCTTACTCTGCAATTTTTCCCTGATGGTAGCCACTATGCAAGTCCAACTTGGAAAAGTAAACAACTTCCTTCAACTGATCTAATAGATCATCCATGTGAGGAAGGGGATAACGATTTTTTATTGTTATCTTATTCACTGGTTGGTAATCAATGCACATTCTCCATAAGCCATCTTTCTTTCTCACCAAGACAATTGGAGACCCACATGGCGATGTGCTAGGTCTTATGAACCCTTTCTTGAGTAGCTCCTATACCTGCTTCTTGATTTCTACATTCTCTAAAGTGGACAACCTTTGATACCAGTGGTTGTGATTATTATTTCATCCCCTGGGTCTGATCCCAAATCCTTCTTAATAGCTGCAACAATCTTCTTCTTTTTTCCATTGTACTTCTTAGGTTTCAGCTCCTGATGCAGAATCCAGCAGTGTTCACCATCATGACCATCCTTATTGCAGTGAGTGCACGAAGGTTTGTTCTTTTGTACAACATTTGTCTTCCTCTCTTTCCATTTCTGCTTTCTCTTTTCCTTGTTCTTGCTTACGGTGGGTTTTGATGATCGCCTAACTTCTGGGTTCACATTCTTGCCTCTAACCTCTAGATGTGTAGCCTGAACAGATACCTCATCTATGCTAGTGGGATTAAACATGAGAATGGTATGTCTCAAATAACTATGTAGACCACCTATATACTTCAGCAAAGTTTTAGGTGAGTCTAAAAAAATTCCTAGAATCAAAGCTCTTTTTCTAATTTCTTGGGTGTAGCTTTGTACACTTTTCACTTTTAATTGGCGAAGAGTTTGCTAACTCATCATAGCTTGCTGCATATAAGCTAGTGGATAGAATTATTTTTTAATTACAGAAACAAATTCATTCTAGGTAGAAAGAATTTTACCATGCTTCTTTAAATTTGCTTGTGTCTTGCCTTCCCACCATACCAGGGCGGTGCCTCCAAGGTGTAGGCTAGCCAGTTGAATCTTTCTCCCTTTTGAATCGATGTTCTGCACTATGCAATATACATCAATTTGTCTAATCTAGTTATCTGGATTTTCTGCATTCAATTCTCCATCATAAACTGGCAAATCAAACTTCACATCTAATTTCATCAAAGAAGGTTTCTTATTTTTCTTTTCAGGGCTTTCTTTATGTGAAGAAGATGATGATGAGGGTGATGATGGAGGAGATGGTGGAGAGGGCTTCTCTTATTTTCCTTTTCCTTTTAAGTGGGCAACTAGAAGAGGTTCTTCTACTCCTTTATCTTGTTTGGAGGTTGATGACTCTTCACCTCTACCTCTCTTAAATTCTCTATACATTTCTTCTACCATGGCTCTCATGGTCATGAAACCATTCATGAACTGGGAGTCTGATTCCAAGGGAATTTCTTTTGACATTTTCCTCTTAGGATAGACTCTTCCAATTTCTGGGTTAGCTTCAACCAACTCTCCTTCTCCTAATTTGAGCTATGATCTAGTTGTCATTCAACAAGAAAAGAATCCATCACAAGCTTGTCTAACCTTAGCAACCTAGAGCTCTCATCACTTGATCTGGAATTAATCTAAGGCAATTAATAAGGTATTACAAACTCATGTGCAGGGATGTGCCTATGCTATTTTATGCAACGTATTAATAATATTGTGAAACACATAGGTAATGAAGCAGTTAAAGAAAACATAACATACAAACATATAAACACAACACGTTTAATAAGGAGTTCACCCAATACTCCTAGGCTACATCTCCTAGTCTAGCCTTCAGTGGTGGCCTCTCTAAAATGTTTTCAAAGTAGAGTTTTTACAATAATGAGCTCAATTTGAGTGTCACAAAACAGATATAAATCAGCAAGAGTGTACTTGGATTCCCCAAGTCTCTGGAGTACACAAACTCTCCTCACTAAACTCTTGACCTCTACTGGCCATAGTAGTATGAGCCCAATCTGAGACTCATAACTGATAGGCATTACAGAGGAGTGTGCTTGAACTTCTCAAGCCTTATTTGGAGTGCATAGACTCTCTAACTCTCTCTGTCTCTATCTTGACTCTGGCTCGATGCTGCCTTTGCTTCTACAAGTCAGCTCGACTTCTCGTCTCTACTTCTAACTTACTTCTCCTTCTCTCTCTGTCAGTTTGTGGCTTTAAAGCCAATCTACTTCCTGACTGTTCATTTCCTCTTCCCAGCTTTCTGGTTCCCCTGCCTCTATCCATTTTGAATCCCTCTGTCCTGCGTAATCAGTCACAGTGTAACGCCTCATAGGGAGGTGGCCACCTATCTCATAATGGATGAGTGTTAGTTCTCTTAGACATATTCGAAACAACCGTTTATTGCATTAACTCCAAGAATACTTGCGAAACATGACCTTTCGCCAATGCATTGTCCATATCAGACTTCAAATCCTATACAACTTTGCCTGTCAACCTCGTTAAATCCAGTCATCCATCTGAACGTGTCTCGGCCATTGATCTGGAGCCTCCAAATCCTACGGTCATCATCCATAACGGGCGGATAAGTAACATGATGTTTAATCGTTCGATGTTAGCGATTTTCTCTCTCTTCCGCGGGACGCGTGGCAACCATTATATGGCATCGGGCAGGGCTCGGTTGAAACTGCTTACCACTCAAAGCCCTTTTGATATTCTGTCGGTTTTGTGGAATCTTGATTCCAGAGAATCAGAAAGATATCCATTGCATTTTATAATTTTTCAGGTCAGGGTGCTTGTGGCCTTTCATTCTTTGATGGGTTTGCCCTGCAATATGCAATTAGCAACTTGTCGCTAATCGCATATCAAAAACTATTCATTAATTGCATATTAGAAACTACCCTCATTTCTCGAAATGGCCTCTAGATTTGCTAATTTGCGATAGCACGTGTTACCATGGGCTGACGGTTTGCGCGCTTGACTGACGGTCCTCATTGCTCCGCGCTGATCACAAATTACAACTATTACGAGGGTATCTCTGATAAGCTTGATCTTTATAAGACCTTTAATCCTTGGCATGATTTTTAAAGAGTTCACGAAAACTTAGAGAGTGTTCTAGGATCCAATTTGGATCAAGTGAGTAATTCGAAGTGGGGTGGTTTTCCTTAAATAACAATAATGAGTTAGCCCACATTCACAGGTAACAACTAGTGATGATTGTCCCCACTACTAGTTTGAAAATTAAATTACAATAAAATTTTCCACTATTTCAAACATAAAGTTCTCTTATCACATAATTTTACAATTATTATAATATAATTTATTTCAACATAAATTATTAATATTATAAATTTTACTTTCTATTTTATATTATTAATTTTATAGAATTTGACCTTGCTCAAAACATGTTGAAGATACACTTATGCTACTATAAAATTTTATCTATACAAGGATATCAACCATTAAAACAAAATAACATGCTTACAAATAAAATATCATCAAACAATCTACTCTGTTTTTGAATATTCTAAACAAATATTATTTAAAAAATATGTCATTCTATACAAAGATATCAATCATTAAGAAAAAATAACATGCTTACAAATAAAATATAACCAAACAATCTACTCCATTTTTTAATATTCTAAACAATGATTATTTAAAATATATCTCATTTTTTCTTAAAATCAACAAAAAAATATAAATATATAAATAAATAATAATTATTTTATTAAATTTAAAAATATTAAAAATTTAGAATTTAAATAGTACATTTATGGTTTTCTTATATTAATCTATTGAAAATATTCTGATCTATCTGATAAAACCCAAAAGTCAATAATGAAAAACTCAATTGTGTGGTTTTGATGTTATCATTATATGGTGAAGAAAGTTAGTTATCACTGAATATAAACAAGATGAATTCTTCCATGATGATACAAAGCACTGCCTCTAATTCTTCCATGACGATATAGAGCACTTTCCATTTGAAACCCTCCATCACTGGCACAACTCACAACATTGATTCACTGCTTACTTCCAATGATCGACCCTCAAGAACCAGCAATGTCAGCATTTCCATTTGTTTCCAATTTCTCCATGAGGATACACAACACTGCCCATTTGAAACTCTCCATCATTGCCACACCTCACACCAAGGATTTGATGCTCGCGTCAAACGTGTGACAAAGGTTTAGATCTTGATGTGGGAATCCACCTGGTAGGATGGCATCAGCTCTGTAGCCGCAATTGACAAGGGCCAATCAGACATGGATAGAGAGTCTCTCAAAGTCCCCACCACACCTCTAGATGTCGCCATAATTGACGATTTTTGCTACAATATGGAAGGAGGTGTTATACCACCATTCAACTAGATGTAACCACTTGACCCATTGTCTTTTTTTTCCAAATACATAGCAACAAATATATCCTTCCAAAAATTTATTCACTATCTCAATTTTCCCATCAGATTGAGGATGATAAAATGAGATATGAGCTAATTGACTACCAAGGCAAGAAAATAATTCCGTCCAAACATTTCTGGTGAAATGGGATCTTTTCCACTTACTATAATCTTTGGATTTCCATGAAGCTTTTGAATTGTTTCCAAAATGAAGTAGCAACTGTGTTGGATTTAAAAGGATGAGATAATGCACAAAAGTGTGCATACTTGGTAAGTCTATTAAACACCACCATGATGACACTCTTTACTTCATACATGGGTAAAACTGTGATAAAATCCATTGATATCTACTCCCAAGGCTGACTTGGAATGGCTAAAGGTTGTAATAGACCCTAGGTCTTAACTATCTCAAACTTATTTTGTTGGAAAACCAAAAATTCTACCACAAATTTATGAATATGATATTTAAGGCCATCCCAAAAAATTCCTTCTTGACCCTATGGTAAGTTTTTAAAAATCCCGACTGCCCTCCTAATGGAGAGGTGTGTAATTCCAAAAGAATATTTTGTTTGAGTTAGGAATTCTCACAAAGATATAAGTGATATTTGTACCATAATGAATCATTTTTCCAGGTAAATGTATCAAATGTACTAGGATCATGTTGCAACTTTTGAATGAGTGACCACACCTCTTCATTATTCTTCCATTCATCCATTTCTTTGGTTATCCATTGAGGTTGGATAATATAAATGGCACAAACAAATGATTCCACATCCTCATGCTTTCTTAAGAGTGCATCTGCAACAACATTTTTCTTCCCTTTTTTGTAGATGATTTCAAAGTCATAACCCAACATCATTGTCACCCATTTTTTCTTCTGTTTTGAAGATAATCTTTGTTCCAAAAATTATTTAAGATTATCATGATCTGTCTTTACCTTGAAGTGTCTTCCCATTAGGTAATGTCGTCATTGCTTTAGTGCATGTAGTATTTCCAACATTTCCTTCTCATAAATATGTTTGTGTAAATACTTTCCTTTGATTGGACAACTTTAAAAAACAATGGGTCTTCCTTCTTACATTAAACCAACACCAATTGCATTTCCTGAAGCATTACATTCCATAATATTTTTTTTTGTGAAGTCTGGTGTAGCTAAGACTTTTGCTTGGAACATTCCCTCTTTAAGATGTTCAAAGGCATTTGTTTCTTCTGGAGTCCAAGAAAATGCATCTTTCTTCAATAATGATGTTAGAGGTGCCAATATTCTCCCATAATTCTTAATAAACTTGCAATAATACCTTGTTAACCCAAGAAATCCTCGAAGATGCTTTGTGGTTGTGGGGATTTTCCATTCCTTAGGGGATTTAATTTTGATAGGGTCTACCTTAACACCCTATTCCGATACAATAGGACCCAAATATTCCACCTCTTGTACTCCAAAGAAACATTTGGAGGTTTTTGCATATAATTGTTTCTCTACCAATAGTTTGAGAACCTTGTCAACGTGTTGAATATGATCCTTCCAAGACTTGTTATAGATTAATATATCATCAAAAAATATTAGCACAAATTTTCTAAGGAAGGGTTTGAAAATGGAATTCATCAAACCATGAAATGTGGAAGGTGCATCAATAAGGCCAAAAGCAACGACCAAAAATTCATAATGAACATCATGTGTTATGAATTCTATTTTCAGAATATATTAAATATTCATTCTAATTTGATGATATCCTGGATGAAGATCCATCTTGGTGAAATAAATTTCTCTATGTAATTCATACAATAATTCATCAATGACAAGAATGGGAAATTTATTTTTAATAGTGAGCTTGTTGAGCTCCCTATATTCTAGACACATAAGCCATGATCCATCCTTCTTATGCACCAAATACTACTAGAACATAGAAATAACTTTAAATAGGTTTAATTATACAAGACTTTAGCATTTCTGCAACCATACGTTCAATATCACGCTTTTGGGCATAAGGATATCTATAAGGCCTGATGTTTGGAGGACGACTTCCTGGAATAAAGTGAATCACATGATCATGATCATGAATAGTTGGGAGGACTTTGGGAGTCTCAAACACCTTGGAATGATTTTCCAATACGTTTTGGAGTTTTGGAGAAATAGATGATTTCGATGTTTGAACCCCTAGTAAGCATAATTGTGAAATTACGCTCCGTTGTCCTTTCTTCAGAAGATTTATCATGCCATTAGAGATGATTATCTTTCCTTGTTTCCATGTGATACCCATTCATTAAACTTCCTTTCCTTCCCAAAAACATTTCAGTAAAAGTTCTTGAAAATTGAAAGCTATCATCCCCAAAGATTGTAACCTTTGGACTCCTAGTACAACATCAACACCACCCATTGGAATGGAAATCATTGGAATAGTCAATACATATTCCCCCATGGTTAGGTTGATATTATGACACTTTCTAGAGAATTTTATAGTTCCTCCTTTTGCAACCATCACTTGACAATCTGGTGTTGGATATAGGAAGCAATTCAATTCTTTGGCTATCTTACAATGAATAAAATTATGGCTACTACCCGAATCAATCAACACTATTATATTTTTCTTCTTGATATATCCTTCTATATCCATATTTTTTAGGAGTATTAATCCATGTCAATGCATTACAAGATATGGTAGGATTCATTTCTTCTTTATTTGGGGTTGGTTCGTGGTGTATATTCTCCCCTTTCGATGTTTCTTGTTCATTTTCTTCCTCCTCTTCACAATCTATGTAGAATAATTTCTTCTCAACACACTTATGACCTTCATTGTATTTTTTATCACAACTGTAACAAATCCCTTTTGCTATTTTTTCTTTCAATTTTTGTGGTGTCAACATTGTAGGTTGGGGAAGACTAGGAGTAGCAACACTTCCATCTTTATAATTGTGAGTGGTAGACTTTCTTGTTGCCATAATTTTTCTTTCAATTTTTCTTTCCACCTTGAATGCCTTCTCCAATGAATCGAGTTCCCAAAGAAAAACCTCATGTTTGATGTTATCTTTTAAAGTACCTATGAAGACATCAATCCTATGCTCCTCTGGAATATTAGCTACCCTAATATTCAATTTTTTGAAGTCTTCAATGTGCTCTGCCATTGAACCCTTTTGTTTGAGATTTATCAATTGGGTAAAGAAGGTGTTTCTCCTTGTATCTTCATTATTTTCTATCATTTCCTCTGTAAAAATTCACTAGGTGACAAGTGGTTTACAAGAACAAAGCCATATATACCATACATACTGATTAGGTACTAAATATGAAGATGTAATACATACCTTTTGTGAGTGTTGAACATCTTGTAGATCAAAATATTTCTCCATCTGTAGTATCCAAGTTACTAGATCCTTTCCATCAGAATTCCTCATATCTATATTTGGAATGTTGTGGTTCTTAAACAACACATTGGAGTCTCTAAAATCGTAATTCATATTCATCTTGTCTTCATATTGACTTATTGGGGCCTAACCCAGGTTCCGAGGTGTTTTTAGCCAAACTAATCCCACACTACCAACCCTTTCGGCCACAATACATCGAGAGCATATTGAAGTCTCACCCGAGGTAGTATGGGAGGGTGCTGGAACCAGGTTTCTGTACCCTCGGGCTGTCTTGATGAGGCCTGGAAGGGTCACAAACCAATCTGCACACTCACACTACTCTGCATAGCTATTTGTCCTTCGCGTAGCTCAGTGATGAGGAACTTCTTAGATTCTTAGTATTATTGGGGTTATGATACATCTAATCTACTTCTTAAGGTTTTTAATCAAACATTTAACAGTTATAACCAGCGCGCGCAGCCAGAAATATTAAAGACATGCATAAAACCAAAACATAAGCTTAAACATATATGTCTGCGACTAGATGCACAATAATTCAGAAACACTTATCTTTATTAATATTTTGTTTTAGTACAATCCAATTCCACCCTGTGCACTCAGCTACAGGGGTCCGCACACACAATTGTGGACTCTACTAGGCCTCTGTGCACACATCTGCAGAGCCTACTCATACTACTACCACCCACGACTCAGACTTATAAACTCAGAGCGAATATTGCATTCACAACCCCATACACTTTAATCTGATCAAGAATTACCAAAAACTGACTTCTAAACCTAGAGCCCTACTCTATTTATACATTCCTATGGTCCGCGGACCATGGGTAGGCTGACTCACTTTCTATTATCTTACATTCTTCTCGGGCGGACAGCTTGTTGACTTGACTCATTATAATTCACACTCTGTGCACTTCGCAGAACTTTTATAACATCAGTACCCAAAATTATGGGCTTTGAGCCCCAAAACTCTTATGTGGGGGATCCACTACCCAACAGGACCTCAACGGAATCATCGTGACTCGTCCCAAGTCACTCAGCTACTGCGGTGATCTTTGCATGGAGGTTATCCAGCAATTTGTGCGCTTCGCTTACCTCTGCAACACATTCTTCTGCCATCTACTGTACTTGTTATGTGCAAGCCTCTGATACATCATTATCAACTTCACTTACTTGTCTGAGTTTGTAAACTACCTACATGTGGGCTAGCTTTCCCTCGATTTTGGCAGCGATAGCGAATGCCTCATCAAGCCAAGGCTAGATGCATTCTTTAAGAATTGCTTCTTTCTAGCAAGCGGAGTCAACTTGTGCCTTGAGACCCTGGGCCTCCCTCATCTTGGCCAATCACTGAGTAATGGCAACCATCTTCACGGTCCCCTAGACATTATCATAGGCCTGCAACAGCTCCCGTGCTTCGGTTTCTAACCACTATAATGTTGGGTCTTCTTGTAGTGAAGTGACCGTGATGAATGATTGATTTAACAAGTCGGTGCACTCCTGTATGGCACATGCTATTGCTTCCCGTCTACATTGGATGGCACGTTGTCGCTTCTCTCTAACCTCTGGTGGTGTAGGGCTGTTCCTTGAGTCTCAGCTTTGCGATCTGCAAGTTGAGGTCGAACTGCATCCTTGCTACTTCCTCCTTTGCTTCGTGGAAGCCACTAGCTAACTTGTGGATTCGTATGCCTACAGGTAAATCTACTGCAATCTCAAGCTCAGGGGCACAACAACACACTTCCTCAACAATTTGCTCCAACTGCCAACTTTGTGCTACTGCTTCATCACGTTTGAGGCTCAACTTCTCAATGTTAATTCCTTTCTCATTGAGTATCTGTACTGCACATCCTTCCCTAGCACGGAGCTTTGTCGTTGCGCCATCGTGTAGCTGGTATAAGATTTCTTGTGGGAGGGTAGCAAAGTTTAATCCAAATCTTGTGAGCCAGCCTACCAAGGCTCTGTCCTTTGCATTGTCTGTTTTCAATGCTCCTGCTGGGAGTGTGATAGTATTACCCATTTTGGCCCGCAGTAGCTGCTCAGTTGTTGACGTACTCATAGCTCCGTGGGCAGCTACCACTCCCGACTGTGGGGGTTGTGCTTGAAGTTCCTGCAGTTCCATCCTAAGTTACCCCAACACAGTTTGCTACTCTATCTTGACCTTGTCGAGTGCCTTCCTAGTGACTTCATGAATTGTATCCCCGATGTCACCTAGGTCACCCTCGGTTAGTGTAATAGGCTCCCCCTGCAACTCTCAAGCCTTGGTCTTCTTCCGTGGCCCCGTACATTCTAGGACGCGCAATCATTTCAAGTGTGTGAAGGTGGCACTTGGGTCCATGCCTTCTATTGTCACATTTGTCCCCTGCTCCGCTGTCATATCTGGGGGTCTTTCCTCCTGCATCATAGTGGCCCCTCCTACTGTAGTCGTTTCCATGGCAGCCTTCACTACCTCTTGGGACGCCCGCACTTCCGCAGCTAGTTGTTCATTCCGCTTCTGTTTCGCTAGCTACTTGGTGGCAACCTTTTGTTTCTAAATCTCTGCTTCGTCGTGCGCAACCACATCTAGTGTGTGCCATTCTAGTGGGCATGTATCGACCACCACAAAGACATCATCATTAATGGAAATGAAGGGGAGTGTGGTCGACTTCTGCTAGGGATTCCTCCATGCCCTGATATATAGATTGTGCATATCTGCTTTAAAGTCTGCAAAGTTTTTGAGACTATCGTTATTCTTTTCTTTAATACCAATATTGTTATTCAGAGGAATATCTCTAGAATTCTGGGCTTTCAAAGAGATTTCCTCCCTTCAAAATATTTGGGAGTCCCTCTAACTGCTTAAATTTTGCACAAGAGAATTTGGGAGCCGATGATTAATAAGATGCAGGATAAAATCAGGAAATGGACTATTAGATCTTTAAACTTGGCTGATAGGTTGGTGCTTACAAAATTTTTTCTTCAATCAATCCTAGTTTTCATGTTATTAGCACTCCCAGCACCAAAAGAAGCCTTGCAACAATTTAGAACCATTCAAAGAGACTTTCTTTGGGGTAAAGGGGAGGAAAGAAAGAAATAGGCCTTTGTAGCCTGGTAGAAAATTTACAAACCTAAAAACCATGGGGGTCTTGGATTGGATGATCCGGAGGTTCTAAGCAAAGCTTTAGGGGTAAAATTATGGTGGCATTGGGTAAAATACCCAAAGGCTTAGTGGGCTAGTATCTAGAAAGACAAATATGCCAGTACTTAGCAAAATAATAATCACATAAGGATGTCTGGAAGTATAAAGGGCTCACGCATCTAGAATAAGGCCTAGGAGAATAGAGGCTTAGTATAAAAAAACAGCTTCTAGGAAATCAGGGAGGGAGATCTAGCTTTATTTTGTGAGGATAAATGGCAACAAGAACCTACATTGTTAAAAGAGAACTTTTTGGACCTCAAGAAAGAGACAGACACCAAAGGGTTATCTAAGGTAAAAGATTTTTGGAATCAAACCAAAAGTGCAGGAAAATGGAGAACCTGGAGGAACATTGATTACAGGGATGATAGCCCCTTAAAATAAAAAGTAGCGGCACTTATGAAAATGTTGGAACAAAGGAAGATTTTAGTGACAGGGGGGCATGACCAACTTAGATGGGGCAACAATAATGAGGGTACCTTTAATCTTAAGGAGGAAAAATGTATACTCCTTGAGCTAGATTCCCTTGCTCTAGATAGGATTTGGCAGAACCTATGGAGAAATCAAGATTGGATGAAGAGTAAACTCTTCATGTGGTTGGTTCATCATAAGAAAATTCTAACAGGATAACATTCGGAACAGGGGTTTTCTAGGGCCTTCCAGATGGCAGCTCTGTGAAGCCCAAGAGGAAACAATGGAGCACCTTCTCAATAATTGCATTTGCACCTCTAGGTTGTGGGATACATTTGCCACCATTTTCCAATAGACTGATAGGGACAAAGGGAGTATTATCAATACCCTAAACAACTGGAGACGAAACTTTTCTGAGTATGAATTTCTTGGCTCAGCTTGGGCTCTTACACCAAGCTTCATTATATGGAATGTTTGGAAGGAAAGGAACAATAGAATCTTCAAAAATGAAAATAGTCCCTCTCAATGCCTTTTTGAGAAGATATTAAAACATCTTAAGGAGATGGTTGGCACTATAGTGCGAAATCCCCCTAAGAATCCACCTTCAGAAGCTAAAATGTGGATTCTCCGTCAGCTGGCTATGCAATGGCTTATTCCTCAGGGCCTGCATAGGAAGGTAATGAAAATGGATACTGAGCAGGATTAGTGGTATCCTCCCCCTCAGGGTTTTTTGAAATACAGCATTGATGGGGCTTCAAAAGGAAACCTGGGTACTGCTAGCTTTGGAGGGACATTAAGGGATGAAAACGGAAGTATACTTTTCATCTTCCACTGCCATTTAGGAAGAGCCACTAACAATATGGAGGAATTAATGGCTCTAAAGCAATGCTTAGATTTCCTGGAGCAGGATAATTGCCAAAGTCTGATTGTCGAAGCTAATTCTGAGTTAACCATTAACTCGGTCAAAAGAATCAGTTGTGACACAGAGCCAGAAAAAGTCTCAAAACATTGGAGGCTGATCCAGGTCTTTCAATGGATTTAGCTTCACATCTTGGGACTTTGTACAATAATTTTTAACAATGTGCGAAGGGCGGCCAATAAATTGGTGGATATTTTGGCCAATCAAGGAGTAATATGTACCAAAAGTAGGGTTGTGATGGGTTGGCAAGAGATGCCTCATAATAGACTAAGGTGCATTGTCACGACCAGGCAGATGAAGACAAGATGGTGTTTCAAAACAGAGCCATGGAGGTGAGGCATAGATGATTTGGATTCATTATGAATTACTAGTTTTTCACAGTCTGGTCTTTTGTATGATGCAGACCACTGGCAGCCTCCACAACCCTGGTAAGTTCAAACACAGAGGTTTCTGGTGGAAGCTTCTCGGGTGAATTTATTTCTCAGAGGGTCGGCTAGACGGATGGAGTATCATCTTACATTGGTTCATGTACTGGCATAGAGGGGATGGTGCGAGGGAACGAAATCCGGGCTTTTTCGGCGGCCTTAATACACACGGTTCTCTTTCTATGGATGCAATACAGCTCTCGGGGTGGTATATGGTTTATCGTAGGCCTTTCAACCTAGAAGTAGTTTATCTGAAATGGGAGCGATTCCACTCACCAAGCTACACGTGGCCAAGGGGAGCGAATGGATACCGCCCTCATTGCACGGTAATTATCAGTGCTTTAGACCTGTGCGATATGATCCTTAGCCATCGGATTAAGAAAGCTGGATCTACGGTCAGTAATAAACATGCATGTAGGTGGGTCCAGATGGTTAAGCGTCGTGCTTCTAAGTATTGCGACATCTTCCTCCATTGTTGGATCAGGCGAGGAGATTTGACAGTTGATATTAAGGATGCAAGTTTGGATGAGGAATATATTTCGTGCTTGTTTCATTTCATGGCAGGAATCGATGATTTTCACATGTTCTACATGTTCGTGGGTTATTCAGACCCGAAATCCTTTTAGATTGGTATCTTTTTCCTCTTTAGGTCTGATTCTTAATTAAAAGCGGGTGCTTGATGCCAGCCTGAATTGAATCTCGTCCATCGGATTTCTGTGGGAAGATCGTACGGCCTCAGCGTTGTCTATCTTTTGAGGGTATAGCGGTTTTTTTGTAGGGTTCAGGGTTTTTACCTTTAGCTCGGTGCCCTTGGAAGTAACAGAATAGTTTTTCCTTGGTCCACAGTTCCTCGTGGACTATTGTATTTTATGTAACTTATTTTCTAATTTAATGAAAAAGAAGGTATGACTCTTGCTTCAGCAAAAAAAAAATATTGTATATCACTAACCCCAGTAGTGGAGCATTAGAGCCACTCGTTGATCCCCAAAGAACTAGTTGATCTCTCTAATGCCTTGTGATAGGATCCAAGGTGAAAAGTATTTTTCTCATACAATGAGTATATACAAATAAGGGTGAGTCTTTGACTACCCTCATGACTATTTGAATTCCTATGAATTTTCAGCTTACATGACTCTTTACATTGCACATGTGTCCTTTGCACTTCCACTTTACAATATATTTTGAATACAATATACATGATCCACAATAGTGATGTGGCATATGACCACTCATCAAAAGACATGAAAATGCTGACATTGATCACTTGATGATGTGGGAATGTCAAGTCATTATTGTTGCTAAGTGTTAGATGTCTTCTTAAATATGCTTTATCTTCACCTCTGCATGACTTGGTGATGCAGAATATTCAATGACCTTTAGTCTTGGATGGTGGTCACAAACTTATGTCCCTTCACTTTCTCTTAATTGATCAACTTGTTAGTTCATCTACAAGAGGGTCTTTAGCCATGCTTCCCTCCTTCTTCTCCTTCTACGTCATATTTTCATGACGAGATGACATCAATCTAAAAATCCCCTAGTCTAAGATCATGCATTTTGATCAACCAATTAAACTCGGAACAAGTAACAGGCTGGGAAGAGGGACTTAGTGACTGTGAAGTGTGCAGTTCTAGTAGTCACGGGGTAGATTTTGAGCTCTGAGATTGTGCAGTGTGCAGCTGAGAGAGGTCTAGAGGATAAGACTGCGTAGTTTCTGGAAGCAGTGGGGTCAGGCTAATGGAATGGACACTGGGAGAGCCAAGTGAACAATTCTGGGAGTCAAGGGAGGTTTGGCTTCTACACAGTTGTGTATCTAAACCACTTAGGGGATGAACTTGAGGCTTGAATATGTGAATTGCACAATGCAAGCAAGGTTGGAGGGCATAACTGCGCAATTTTGGAGGTCAAGGTTGGGGCTTGGGCACAAAAACTATGTAGTGTAGCAGTCTTGGGAGACAGGAATTGCACATTGTGCAGTGCCAAGAAGCAACATCACATTTTAGAGGGATGATATTTTGTATTTCACAGTTCAGAATGGGGTTGGTGAAGCTAAGTTGCTCAGTTAGCATTTTTTTTTTTAAATGGCTAAGTGTAGGATAGGTGATGAACTGTGATGAACCTTGGTTGTGATCACACACGCAACATACTTTGACGACATGACAACATAGATAATCCAAACACAAGAACAAATAATTTCCCTATGTGTGACTGCTTTACGGAAAAATACGATAAGTGCGACATTTAAGATAGACTTTGGGATGACCATGACGACACTTGTGTGATAGTGCTTAGGAATTTGTGTATTGGTGTGACAAATGTTTACATAGTTAGAACAACTCATAAACACAAATACATACCTTTGAAAGAATCATAAAAGGATTATAAACATTTTGTTACATCCCAACATGCTAAAAGATGACAGTTAATCCAACACGCAAAGGGGAACAAAACACTACAAGTAAGCTCATGAAATAATATCTAGTGTTTGTGACAACAGCGTACAAGACCAAGGACAACTATGAAATTGAGTGTAAGCCAAAATTTTCTAGGGTGTTGTAGCAGCTACAACAGGACTTATGTGGTCCTTCAAGAACTCAAACACCCTTAGGTAAACTACATTTCATGCTTATAATTGATTATTTCAACAAAATGATGTTGGTATCATTTCTAAAAAAATCAGAGGACTTTGATAAGTTTAAAATCTTTAACGTCGGGGCTGAAAATGAGATAGACTGTAAAATAAAGTGTATAAAGTATGATAATGGAGGTGAGTTTAGTTCAAAATAATTTGATGATGTTTTCAAGCTACATGGCATCAAAATGCAGTTTACGATAGCAAATACTCTGTAGTAAAATAATGGAGCACAAAGACCTAATAGGTTAGTTTAGCAGTTGCGTAGAGCTATCATGGGAGAAAGAAATATACAACATATTTTTTGTCTTGAATCCATTCACATGGAAGTTGTGATTTTAAATAAAGCACACTTTAGCCCAAACAATGATAAAACTCCATATGAGATTTGGTATGGTAGCCCTTCTATAGTTAAGCATTTCATAGTATTTGAAAGCAAGTGTTATATCAAGAAGAATGATCAAAAACCTTTGTAGGTTTGATGCAAGAGCTGATGATGATATTTTTCTTAGGTACTCTCAGAATAGCAAGGGCTATAGATGCTACAAATAGAATACAAAGAGGATAGTTAATTGTATTGATGTTAAAGTTGATGAGAATATTGATTTTGAAGTCAATCATCTAGTGAATATTAACTCCAATAATCTAGTAAGAAATGATGAGAATGACGATGAGCCATTTTTAGTTGAACACATTGAATAATCCCTCAGTCCACAATCCAAGTATCCTTCAAGGTATGTGAAAAAAACCACCCATCTGACCAAATTGTTAGTGACATGAATACAAGTGTTCATACAAGAAGAAGATTGTCAAATACCCCTACTCAAGTGCATGTAACTATGTTATCTATGATGGAACCAAATTATTTTTCTCAGGAAAGCAAAGATGAAAGTTGGTTAAGGCATGAATGAAGAGCTTGATCAAACTGAGAAAACTTGGACTCTGGCTCTTATTCCTATACCAATAAACAAGAATGTTATAGGAATGAAGTGGGTCTTCAGGAACAAATTGAATGAATATGGTGAACTAGAAAGAAACAAATCAAGGTTAGCTTGGAAAGGCTATGCACAAATTGAAATATTAGATTTTGATTAGATCTTTGCACCTGTTGCTTGATTAGATGCAATTCACATGTTTTTTTCTTTTGCTAGTTTCAATAAATTCAACATATATCATATGGATGTCAAATCAGCCTTTTTAAATGGAGAGTTATAGGAATAAGTTTACTTTGAGAAGCCAGATGGTTTTCAATTATTAGATAATCCTGATTATGTTTGCAAGCTGAAAAAGGTCTTGTATGGTCTTAAGCAAGCCCCAAGGGCTTGGTATTCGAAGTTGGATAGTTATTTTTCTCAATTGTCATTTTAAAAGAGATGCAAGTAATAGTAACTTGTATGAAAATCTAATGATGGAAAATTGTTAGTGGTGGTTGTCTATGTTGATGATATTATTTTTTTAAGTGATTAAAATTCTCTAACTTGCCAATTTATAGTTGATATGAAGGTTAAATTTGAGATATCTATGCTTAGAGCAATTTCATAATTCCTTGGTTTGCAGATTACATGATCTTCCAAAGGAATTTTAATCTCACAAAGAAAGTATCTCGCGGAAGTTTTGAATAAATTTGGAATTTAGGAATGTTGTTTGGTAAGCACTCCAATGGTTACTGGATGCAAGCTTAGCAAGAATCATGAATCAACAAAGGTGGATCAAATTTTATACAAACCTATTACTGGAAGCCTCTTATATTTTACAAGCTCAAGACCAAACATCATGTACGAAGTTGCTATTTTTGGAAGATTTCAAGAAGCCCCCAGACAGAGTCATTTCCTAGCAGTAAAGAAGATTCTTAGATATCTAAGAGAAAAAAGGGACTATGGACATTGGTAACCCAGAGGTAAATATTTTTCACTAACAATTTTTACTGATGGTTATTGGGCAAATGATGTCAATGATTGAAAGGGTATTAGTGGTGGTGTTTTCTTTATTTGTGCATGTCTTATTTCATGGTTGAGCAAGAAGAAAGCCCCAATCTCTCTCTCTAATACTAAAGAAGAATATATAACAACTTCTTATTGCAGACAACTCTTATGGATGCAGCAAAATTTACAACATGTACAAGTGTTATATGATCAGCCTATCCCTATCATTTTTTATAATACAAGTGCAATCAACATGTCCAAGAACCTTTTTTTTTCATACAAGGACAAAGAATATTCCACTCGAGTACCACTTCTTCAGAGAACAAGTTGCAAATTAGATTTTCAAGTTGGAGTATGTACCTACAAAAGAGGAGGTAGCTAATATATTCACCAAACCTGTCCCATGAGATCAATTTGAGTACTTAAGGAAGATATTGTGAAGAGTTCCACTCACCTCCCTTGACTAGATCTTTCTCAAGAGGAAGAAACACAACTAGAAATCTCTCAGCATATCAAAGGGAAGTTTCCAGATCCACAGGATCAGAGGCAGAAAGAGGGAGAGATTGTTTGCAAGGGGAGCTTATTTTTCTTTCCTTTTCAATTGATGTAAAAGGGGGTGATGTCCACTGAAGGGGGAGGACTACCAAAATAAGAGAAGTAAGAGTAGTAAACTTTTCTTTTATAATTGTATTTTTGTTGTTTCCATCAATTCCAAAGGGGGATAATGTTAGGTATAATTTTTCATTAATGGAAAAAGCATAAGTGGTTGCAAGAAAAATGATCAAGGAGAAGATATTTTGAAGTCAATTCCAGCTCATAAGATCATCTCAGTATCTCTTCAAAAAAAATTAGATGGATAGAGATCAGAAAGAGATTTCCAATGGTATATGGAAGTCTGAAAAATGTTTACTAGATCAAAAGTTATTTCAAGTCAAAGGTCAAAGGTTAAAAGGTCAAATATTGTAGAGCTACACTTGTTGTTTTGCCAAATTAGAGGAAATTTGGTGATTGGAATAAGTTGGTGGAACACATGGTGGAGGGGGAAAGTCATTAAATAGTGGGAAATTACATTGTTGCATGTGTTCCTTATGTCAACCATGACCCATCAAAGAAATTGGATGAGGCCATGCCTACCCAAGGGATAAAAGAAAAGTGAGCTTTTCTATTCATGATATTTCCCATATAGCCAATAAGAAGATAGATGGTTTGTGTTGAAAGTGGGACCACCTCCCCATTTACCATCAAACCACATAAGGGGGGGTCCTTGCTAAGCCATGGTAGGCAAACGGAGTGAGTGGAAGAGGATTAACACAGTAGGATACATGGCAGGTTGTGTGAGTTATAATTGGCCAACAAAGGAGACCACTAAGACATGTCACCCTGGAATGTATGCCCCAAATGGTCCAATGACATGTGCAAGTAAATTCCTAGGGACAGGGAAGTTGATATGAGGTTGTGGAAATAGGGGGCATGGTAGTCCAATCGTAGAAGAGAACAACATAAGAAAGGTGAGCCCATATCACATGTTACCCCAAAAAGTCTTCCTTGAAAGTTCCTCAGGGAGCGCAAGGAAAAAATTTTGGGGATAGGGATCTGGGAGGACATGGCAAAGGATGTTAGTAATCGACATAGTGACAAGGCAGGTAATGTGGAAAAGCATGTGAATTTTGATTGGCGCAAGTAATCTAGTGGGGGACCAGATAGACCACATAACCCCGAAATGTTTGACTCGAGAAGGTCAAGAGGTAGTGGAGGTTTAAACATTTGGGGACAGGATGTCGAGATGATGTTTCATTCAATGTGGCACAGAAGTAGACATCATGGACCAATGTTGATCGAGTAATAGAGGACCCCACTTCACAGATCACCTCAGAAGGATTTTATCGAAAAGATGCGAAGAAGTGCGCCTGAGAGGATATCGATAAGAGGACACATAGCACAATGTCTGATAGAGGTGATTTGAGAGACATAGTGGCATGATGTGGGACCAATGAGGGTATGACGCATGGCATGCAGATTCAGCATTTTCAGATACCCAAGTAGGCCAAAAATGAGTGACACATGGCACCACTCAGTGAGTGACAGGTGGCACCCTTGCAGAGGTGGCATATGGGATGAAAGTAATATGTCACCCTGAAAGGGTAACTCCAAAATATTTGAAAGGTGTGTAGGTTGAATCACCTAGGAAGAATGATCTGAGGCACGGTGGTAAAGAAAAATCACCCTGTTTTTTTTGTGATTGGTTTAGGTTTGCGAGGAGTGGTCCCATAGGGACACGTAATCATGGACCCTAGAAGGTCGAGCACCCTAGATATTTCAGACAAAGTGGCATGGAGTTTCTTTAGGTTGACGAGGCTCTGGGACAATGTGGATCGTATGTGGAAGAATCAGACATCGTGGACTAATCATAGTGGGATAAAGGAAGAATGGGGACTCCATAAGGCACGTCACACCAGATCCGAGAAATTTGAAAGGTGCATCATTGATAAAGAGTTGTGAGCTAAAGTTAAAGCTCCAAGTGTTGGAAGTTTTTGTGCTTTAAGACTGATGGCACAAAATATTTACAGTGGTTATCAGGCCCTTTGGGGCTATAACACAAAGGGGGCCAACAATGGCTATATGTAGTGGTTTTACAATTTAAGTTCTTTATGCCTATATAAATGGCTTAACACATGAACGGGTCCACAAGATGAAGAATTGGCATTATGCTCCATATTTAGCAACCTAGCACCAAACCAACAATAAGCTAAACTTTGGTAAACTAGGAAAGAATGAGTTTGCACGAAAATTAGTGGCTTGGAAATATTTAGGAGCATATGTGGCAGTTTGCCCAAATTTAGCACTTAGCTAAACTTGGAACTGTAGTTAGAAGTTCGACTAAAGCATGATATTTTCTAGAATTACAAATTTGGGCAGTTTAGCTCAATTTTCTTACGAGGATAACAAAGAAAAGATCGAAGACTTCAAGACCACATTAAGAAGGCTTAACATAAGAGATAGATGAGTTGAAAAATAATTACTTATGCATGATATAGAGTTGAACTTAGCTAAAAGTTCTAAAACTAGAATATCAACTTAATCTTTATATAAGCATAATTGAATTTTCAAGATAGTGGGTTGAAGATTTTTTCATGAATTGATGTTGTTGGTGTGTATGTTGGATAGATTAGTGATCAGAGATTGCTAAAGGTGATTTTATGGTGTTTCATGTGAATAATTGAGGTCAGAAATTTATTTGTTTTATGTAAGAGAGTGGCCTTCACGATTTTATTTTGAAAATTATATGAAAGATGAATGATGGAGGTCAAGCAAGTGATAGCTTGTATATCAGGGGTTGTAGTTCCTTCATGTAGTGACTAGTAAATAATTATGGGTTGTATCTCCTTACAATGGTAGTTGATAAACTGGGCGTAGTTGTTCCTTTCAGTGGTAGCTGATAAATTAGGGAGTAGTAGCTTCTTTCTGGCTATAGCCAAATAACTTTGTAAAAAACAAGTAGAAGTTTGTCTTTGTGAAAGTAATTCAAGAGAATTTTGAAGAATCTATCATTAAATTGTGCTTCTTATGTTGACTTTTGTGATGTTGATCATATGAATTGTTGTTGAAGTGATTATTGGTGTCCTATTATTCTTTACTAACTGTGAAAGAAAGTTATGAATTTCCCACAATATCGTCTTGGTTTCTAACAAAGCTCTTATCCAAACAGAACTAATTTTAGGGTATACTCCATGCCCATATGTAACATGAGACTTATCTAAACATATATTTTAATCATTATAAACACTTAAAAGATATTTATAATTTTTTGCATTGTAAATTAGATATTTGAATATCAATTTTTATTTGAGTTTTTATTTTCCTTTTCATATGCTCTTATGGAAAAACACATGTTCTCTACCATTATACCTACCAAAATTATACTCATCTATTTTAGACATTTAAAATAAATCTCTAAACATAATAAATATAAAGTTTTACTTTAAATAATAATAATGCCTACCATATATTAAAGAACTAATATATTTTCTTTCAATAAAAATTATTTTATTTAAATTTGTTTTACATGTTATTATTAATAATTAAATAAATTAATAATAATTTTAATACTTTTAAACATTACACAATTAAACATTTTATTTTTTAGTTTTTAATAATTTTTGTTTCACATCATTTTCAAATATTCAGTATAAATTTTATTTCCCTTAAATCATATTATTATCTAAAATTATATTAAAAAAAAAACCATAAATACAAGTTATTGATATTTATATTTTAAAAACCAAATAAGAAAATTTATTAATTTATATTTTAATTAAATCATTTTAAATGAATCGGTAAACTTTAATTAAAATTAAATTTTATTTTATTTTTATTTTCATCCGTCTTCATACTTAATAAAATATGTCTTTTATTTTTACACTATTCCTTTGTGTTTTATCATTATGTATGTAGTTATTTCAATGTCTATTTCAGCAATATGTTTGTCAAACTCTTTTAAAAAAATATATTTTGTATTGAAGTATACTTTATCTTTCATATACACACCTGTTTTATTCTTTTCCACCTTCATATGCACATCATCGTAAACCAAAAATTTATCACAATTTCAAATTTAAGAAGCTTTCGATGAGGCATTGCGAAAATAGAGGCTAGAAATACTAGAAAAATAGAACAGACAGTGATTTTCTTACGACACAAATCTTATACAGTATATTATTTATTTCAAATCTTATAGTATATTATTTATTTCAATAATTACATAGAGGAAATTATACACTTACCTTATTAGATAATGATTAACTTTTAACATATTAATTAATAATTTCTGGACTGGCATTCTAACAATTACAAATGATATTATATTGAGGCATTACTTCCAATAAGAAATTCACATTATTAAAAGTGGACTGAAATACTAATAATTACAAATTATATGATATGAAAGCATTACTTTTAATAGGAAATTCACAATATTAAAAGTCCCCAGTAAATAGTATAATTTCTAATCAATTTTAATGTTTACTCAATGCTGTGGTTCATTATTGCATTTTTTATGTACAAAGACATTTTTCAGCGAAGAGAGAGAATTATGTTTATTCACCTAGAAGATTCCGTTGAAAGGATCAGGTTAGTACATTTTATATCTTCTTATACACTAGTATAGATCTATTTTAAATATGGATTTAATATGAGCCTAGAGATCTAATCTCTTCACATGTAATTTTTTTTATGAGCTAATATTATTTGAATGTTTTGTAGAGTTATTTAATTTTTTAATTTAAATTTTTTAAAAAATTTTATTTTGACCAATATAATGCAAATTCAACTTTTAATGACTGATCGAGCTTTATTACTTTCATATTTGAGTTGGTAGAATAAACTCTTTTAATTCAATAATAAAACATAATAAATTAACTCAATAAAATTAATAAACTTAAAACGCGCATTTAATTTCAGAATAAAAAAGATGTATCCTCTTATTATTTTTTATAGATTAATTTAGCTCCAAACCTGTGGATATTAGTTACTTTCTATAAATTAATTTAACTCCAAACCTGTCCAATCCTGGAAACATAGAAAAAAATATTTTTAAGAATTTAAAGCCTGTGAAATCTGGTTAGTGTGATTGGTTTGGTTTGGAGAAATCTTCTTGTGATATAGGTTTGAAACTTTGTAATAAGGAAGGACGAACTT